>BSSO01000012.1:0-70008 GCA_030267885.1 Mesembryanthemum crystallinum | reverse complement strand
TACACACTCACAATAAAAAATTCACCCACTCAACTTATAATACAACTAGTTTTGCGGCACACTCAAATGCGTGTGATTGATGGTATATAAAATTAAAAATATAATATATACAATTAGAAAATTAAATGAACAATAAAATATTCATGTATGGTATATATTGATGAATATACAATTGAATCCTATTGTTATATTCCATCCGTAACTATTTTTTGTGACTCATATAATTATATGTCACGCCTAAGATGCTCTTTATCTAACTGTTACTATGTCACGCCTAAATTATTTTATGTCAACACTAAAATGTTATATGTCACCCTTATACTGTTTTTGTCATCGTTAAATTTGGTTGTTTTTCCATTTGACAGATGCATAAGAATATTACTCAATAAATTAAGTTATGATATTGAGGCTTGTAAACTTCGTGTTTAATTCGTTACACTAATAAATATATATTTTTTAAAACTAAATGAAGAAAAAATTCAAGTTTATGATGGTGTGGAGTGGATCGAGTGTAGGATTAGTTTAGCTTTAACCCAAAATTGCGGAAGGAACGATTGTATTTGTCTTTTCAATATGTTTGAGAAGGCTGCATAAATTTAAAAAAAAAAAAAAAAAAAGTTTGAGAGGGAAATAATGAAAAAAGAAAAAAGTAAATCAAAAGAAATTGTGGGCTTGAGGCGGCAATAACCACTGCACTTGCTTGCAAATCAACAAAACCCCAAAAAAGGGGAGAAAACTACCACTACACTGTGCAAGTTGGAAGCAATATTCTAGAGACAATATTGCCCTCATATTTAAAATAGGGTGCAGTTACTTTAAAAGGGTTTTTCTGTCCAATGAAATTTAGACAACCAAAGAGGGCCTTTGGCTTTATATATTACATAAATTAAAAATTACTCATATTCAAGGGCAAAATTGGCATAAAAAACCCTCACAAATTTTCCTTAAACTCTGTACCATAAATGGTTTGTCAACATTTATAAGGGACGGAGGGAGTACCAAAATCATGTAAGCTATGGTAGCAAGGATTAAAAATAGGTGAATGAAGTATGATTTAGCCAGTAAGCATGGGTGGATATTGGAAGCTAACTAGTCTCAATGCTTATAGCAGTGTTTCAAGGAAAAAGCATCTGAAGTTGAACAACTGCTGTGCGATTTATAGGGGTATATTTGGTGTATTTTAATAAAGCTCGTCGACCATTTATTTAGCAAATGGTGGGATTCCACTTCTTGTATGTTTGATGAGATTTGTTTTTATGTCTTCAGATTGACATATGTTTTGAGATCTGTTTTCCTTTGTTTTCCCCTGTGTTGTTCCAGTATGTGCTATGGCCGATGACTGGGATGGATAAAAGGCTCTTTCTCGTGTATAATGAAACTTTGAATGACTATTAACCCTCATCCCCACCATTTTAGTACCTGAATGTTTTTCTTGAGTAGGTAAAAATGTCTTATCTTATCATAGCCATTCCTTTGGGTCTCTTTTATCTTAGTATAGAGCTTCTGAAGGGTCACTCTTCTTCCTTGTTCTTCCTCTCCCTTCTTATTTTCTAAGTATAGATCATTCCTGGCATGGATTGGAGCCACATTGCTGTTTGATGCAGGTAGTGATTAACTGATTGTCCTGAAGCAAATGAGAGGTTGCTCTTTTCTTTACCTTCTCCCACTTCCTTCTTTCTTTTTCCACCCTCCCTAGCCTGATATTAGGGTTTCTTTTTTGCATATAGAACATTGCAAATTGATTTCAGTGTCTTGGTTTGTGAAAGTACGAGTTAAAGGCCATTAGCCTAGTTAAGACAATATGGTTTCACTGATGAGCAAGATTTATTGATACAATTGTTTATCTCAACAGATTCATCTTTCAGATTCACATGATTGTGACAAGAATATTCTCAAGTCCTAGAAGTATCATATGGCTTTTGAATGAGATTCCTTTATTAGAACATTTGAATCTTTCTTGCTATTGATACTATTTCTTGTAACCTGACTGAAACTACCCTAATAAATTTTTATCCACGGTTGGTAGCTATCTTCAATCTTGATTACAATTTGATTTTAGTGAGGAACCCCTGTACTGGTTTCATTGTATACAACTGTTCTCTTGTGGGAGTAGCTTCAGATCTATGTCTGTGAGTTTTCAATTCATCACCCATCGATTATGATGAGTAAAGGGTGTTCACCAGGTTTTGCCTTAGAGCCGAATCATTTACGCAAGGTGTTGTTTTATGGGGTCTCTGTATCTTTGGTTGAGTCTTATATGGGTCTAATGTGCATACAGGAAAATCCTGCTATTGTCAAGTCCTATTACGACAGAAGAATTGTCGGATGTCCTGGAGCTGAGGGAGGTTAGTGCTAAATGTCTACTTTATTCTTATCAACAAATTCTCCTCCATCCCCACTCCACCTCTTTCTTCTCTTTTTCAGCACATGGTATTATTTCAGTCTCTATCATATATTAAACCTTTTCCTTTTTTCTTTTTTTTTTGGGGTCATCCTTATTCTAGAGGATGAACATGATGTTGTCTGGTTTTGGCTCGAGAAGGGCAAGCCGTATGAGTGTCCAGTGTGCACACAGTACTTCCAGGTAACTGGCGTACCATTCTCAGTGATGACTAATGTATTATTTTGCATTGTGTTTTTGATTAAGATTGTTGGTGTAGTGGTGACTTTGCAGCACATGTAATACCCTTTAAATATATTTCGAATTGAAACCTTGATATATTGTGTCACCTGGACAAGGGAAGATTAAAGTCAAATCTGTATGTTGTGAATTATCATTTTGATGTTATTCATGTGCAGTTACTATGTACTCTATTTTGTAGTCTTGGTTGAGAAGTTGATTTATGATCATGTTTGATATGTTCTTATCCTTCCAGTATGTTGGCTTAAACTTTAGTAAGTAATTAGCAACCTGCATAAAAGTTTGGTAAGGTTAAATTGTGGATAACTGATGCAATTGTCAAGTTCCATTCAGTTTTTTAGAGGAGAGTTGAGTATATTCCTAAATTTGCTGTTGATATTGTATGGATTGTATGGTTTTTTGATTAATTGGTTGAGAATTATGTTTAAGATATAAAAAGTAACTAAGAGATTCAGATACTTCCACTGTTTATTTCCTGTGGTGTTATTCTTAATGACCAAATGTAACATAATTTGGAAAATCTGCGACCTTGAATAGTTGTCTCAGTTTTTTCATAAGTGACGTTATGACTTATGAGAACATATTGCTGGATTCTTGCTATTTATTAAGGGATGATAAGGGCCATGCGTAGGGAGGTTATATGGGGGTCATGCTTTGCTGCTATAATTGAATATGTTGCTCATTTCATGTTGTTTTTTGATTGATTGGTTGATAATATGTTTAAGATATATACAAAGTAAGAGATTCAGATACTTCCACAGTTTATTTCCCGTGTGTTATGTCTTAATGACCTAATGTAGGATTCATATTGTTGGATTCTAGCTATTAATTAAGTGATGATAAGGATCATGCGTAGGAGGTTATGGGGGGCATGTTGTGGCTTTAATTGAATAAGTAGCTCATTTCATGTTACCTACTAAAAAATCTTCCTTCCGATGGTTTTGTTAATGGATTGTTGCAAAATTGCCTCTTATTTGGTTTGTTTACTGCAGTTGGAAGTTGTTGGCCCTGGTGGAGATCCTGAAGAAGGACATGGTGACCACCACTGATTATAGTTTTCGATTGTAGTACCGAAAATAAGATCTGGTGGGACAATGAGACAGTTCTGTGAAACTGATGCTGATGCTTTCCAACTGAAAAGCTTAAAGGCTTGTTTGTTCCTGTTTTGATGGGTCCGTTAATGGATGGATACCAATTGGTAACGTTTTAGTCTGTTTCTTGTTCAATTTTTGAGAGAAATACTGACGGAGAGTGATTTCTTTACCGTTGAGCTGGTAATTGAAAGTATAAAATTTCATTCACATTTCTTTAGGTGCATAAGCCAATGAATAATCAGTGATCTCCCTCTTTTGATGCATCACTTGGATTTGCAAGGCATGTTTGTGCCAGTTATCTTACCAGTTTGCAACCTGTTCCGGTTGTTTTATTGAGCAAGGAATTACCAATTCACAGTTATATGTCCTTGTTAACATTTGGATAATTTGAGCAAAATACTAATCCCTGTGGAGCTATTTTGACCCTTATCGATCCACCGTGTTGTACTAGTTCTTGGTCAGGTTAGTTAGATTCCGGTGTCCTTATGCACCAAGTCACATTTGTTCTTAAAGAGAAGTTATTGTAATCCCTGTTATTTTCTGAGAAGTCGCTCTTAGTATATACTCCCTGTATACTAAGGTAACTGAAAGACTCAAATCATATGGTGATATTTATCTCAATGTAAACCTTTCAAATGATCTTGCCAAAATAATTTCAATCGAAGAGGAAGATGAGGGTGAGGGCCATAACTCACGAGTTACAATTAGGGCTGTAAACGAGATGATACACTCGTGAGCGGTTTGTGGTATACTCGGTCAAAACTCGTTCGATAATAAACGAGCCAAGCACGAGCACCAATTTGATACTCACTCATTTCGTTTAATAAATGAGCCGAGTATGAGCACACCGATACTTGGCTACAATGTCAAAACGAATGAAGTGATTTTTGTGTTGTTTTGATGGTTGTGGTTTTTCAGAATACGATTGTATTATTGATGAGGAGTATTTGATACCATTAGAAATAGGATACAAATTTGGCCTAGTCACAGTTAGCATGAACCAACGATGTAGGTTTGAGATTATATGTTGCAAGATGCATATTCACATTCTCCCTGCATCTCAAATGAAGTTTCTGCTTCTTGTCTATTCAAAGCTGTCTTTGCATTGTTCCTCAAGATATCTATGCACGACAAAAATATGTTTTGCCCTGCCAATATACCAAAAAGTTGTTATTATTATTGAGAATCCCATACAATTTATTCTTCTAAAGTATCATTCTCCATCTATTCAATATAATGGTAAGGGATCAAAATTTTATGTCTTGCTCCTACATATTCCAATATTATCTATAAATCCAATAATATTCCTACATTTAATTTATATGAGTGTTCATTAGTTAGTATTCTCTCTGTTCACTAATGAAGGTTACGCGACACTATTCATCTCCCTACTTTGGAGGGAAATAAAGTTACCCAAGTACCCTTGAAAAAGATAATTGTGACACTTCATACATGAAGAGTATGTAAGTGGATATTTTTGTCAAATTTGGGGATTTTATGGTCCAAAAATATGAAGTGTAAACTTGAGTCAAAAACGGCTCAAAAAGTCAAGCGTAACCTTCATTACTGAACGGAGTGAATAGTATTTTGTTAATCTGTTGTGACATATTGATCATTAGTTATTAGTCATTATAGATTAATTACTAGTATTCTCTTCTTGTTGTTGTTGTTCCATAAGAGTGAGGCATAAATGTAAGTACTATACATTTATATATATTGAAGGATAAAAAAAAACTAATAATATAATGTATCTAATCAGTTTAACCAATAGACTAAGGCTTTACTGACGGTGTTCTAAGTATGTAGAGCCAAGAACAGTAGTATATGTAAGATGTTGTCATGTTGATATTTCATTCCATTCTAATTTTTTCACCTTTCCTCTTTTTTGATTAAGTGTCTAATAATATGTAAACAATTTTATTACTCCATACTATACACTTTTTGTTTGTATGTTTTGTAAAACGCTCATATAAATTCCGAAAGCATATAGATGTTATTGTGGATGTTTCTTTTAACAATTTATTGTGATGAAAAAGAGTAATATACCATATTCGCATTATTAAAAATCAAATTCGAGGTGTTTCAGGAAGTTTCTTTTGGAATTTAGGAATAACAAAAATAATTTTAACTTGTAGCCAAAAAAAGTAATATACCATATTCTTACTATATCACTTCTTTGTGTATCAACTTTTTGAGGAGCTTTCTGTCATGAAAACTAATATTTGTAAATTTCACTCTCATATACACATTTAGTTGCCATTGCACCAAAAGGAAAAGTGGAGAATAATATCAATAACAATTGATTCCAAATGGACCGTTGGTACAATAAGAACATTTTGAGCTTGAAATCGATGGATATTATTCAAATTATTATGAAGCCTTTACAGTTTTAATTTTCTTTTCCCAGCCTGTCAATCATTTTCTCTTTACGTGTGAGTTAGCTAGCATACAAAAAGTTTGCTTCTTTTTTTTTTTTTTCATGAAATATATACCAATGAGAAACTTAACAACCAAAAAAGAAAGAAAAAAGAAGGTTTTTTTCAATTATAAGATTGACACTTGTAACTTAAAAAAATAGAGATAAAAAGAGAGAGGTCTTTTTGTTTGTTTACTTTTTTTTTTTTTTGGGTGCAATTTTGTTTCTTTACTTTGAGTGAGTGAGTGAGTTGACAACCACAAGTTGTATTATTATTCCTCACATAAATAGATTTTTGGGGAGTTTCACATTTGTGAGGAGACATATGAAGTGACTTGATGGCTTATAATATATCACTAAAACTATTGAAAGGACCTTTGATTTGTACAAATAAATATTTGGCAGCATGAATTGTACAAACGCAAAGGTATATATGCCAAATGCCATAAACGCGGCATTCCAAGTTGTGAGTGGCTTTGGGTTCGATTTCAAGACTTTTTAGTTTACTCTAATAGAGGTCATGAAATTGTGGGCTTGAATTAGGGTAGACACATATGAATAGATTGAGAAATAGATTTTGATCGGGTTAAGATGTCTAGTTTTTATAATTCATCAGAAATGTCTTATTCATGTCCACCCGTTTTCAGAGTTAGATAGAAAGACGTGTCAAATGATGAGTTTGATGTGTTTATGATATGTTACGTCCACGTTCCTAAGGATGAAGAGAAATGAATAGAAGAAGTCGCTATTTCAAAGAGGAACTTAATTTATTGCCTTTTTGTCTTTCTTATTGTAGAAGCAACTAAGTAGTAGTCACAACTCAAGAACAGTTAAATAGAGTAAGAACGCACCAAAGAATCAATGTTGAGTAACAAGTCTTAAAGTTACTATTACACTTTAACATTTTCATATTAGTAAAATAAGTGTGAATGCAGAATCTAATTAGGTCTCTTCTCTAAATACTTACAACATTAGCTTTTTATGAACAGGTTGAATTTGTTAGGTTATCCATAGTTACGAGATTTTTTTTTCCTTTTTTAAAGAGAAATGATACTAAATACATAAAAGAATAGCTCTTACAATTTTAAGAAGAGACAAATATTTAGGCAAGTATATTTACCTAACAAAAAATAAAAGGAAAATAACTTAAAAACATTAGAAAATGATGATTCAACTACAAAAATTATGTCAATTTATGAAAAACTTCTACGATGATGGGCGTAAAGTCTCGTCATAATTAATGTGACACATTAATGACGGTACCCCTTTGTGCTTATATTAATATATATACAATTACAATGGTCCCTTTTATGACATATATATAAGATGATCGATAGAAGCACGATTTGAAAACTGTTGTGTTTTATGTGTCATATCTACAACAAGATTGTTAGCCCGTCGTTAATTAATCGAGAAATGCTAGAATATGGCCATTCTTAATCTGAAAGGATTTTCTTTAAGACAGGGTTAGAGTTTCAAGAGAAGAAATGAGGCATTTGTAGCTAAGTCTAAAAGTGATATTCTAATTTTTAATTACGTACGTGATACATTTTGTTATTAGAAAACCGTGTAGATGTAAGATTCCAATACTATATTATTAAAGAACATGTTTTTCTGTCCCAAAGGAAAGATTGATGGTAACGTTTTAAAATGAAGGTATAGTAATTAACCATGCTCCTTTTTTCTTTTAGGTACATATAAGATTAATGAATGCATCATGATTCTTCCTCTTTATTAATTAGTATACAATGGTTCATCCTCTTTTTGATGCCAAAATCTCAACTTTTGGTTCTTTTCATACTTTTATTGCTCCATTCTTTCTGCTATTAGACTTCTTTGCCTATAATTACATTACATATCGTCCTACCTTTTGTTTAAGAATTAGAAAAATTGTACTTCCATGCAAATATTCAATCATTCTTTTGCGTGGAATTTTCTTTAAAAGGAATCAACTTTGTGCATAGCATTATATCCTTTCTTTAGGTACAAACGTGACCCTTGAAAATATATTCAATTTTCTTCCCCTTTTCTTAACAATATAATATGTATTCCTAGTAACTTAACGGTCTATCATTAATCTTTATCAAGCGGAATTGGACTCTCAAAAGATATAATTTTGGTGTATAATATTGTTCATAAGATTACTACTTCACAAACAACAAATTATTAGTATCATGCTAACTAATGCATTCACATCACAAATTTATTATTTTTTTTCGATTTTTAAAGGAGACACAAATATCAATAAGAATGTACCATCAATCTTATAATTAAGGGATAATAGTCATAATAATCATAACTAACAGCTCGAATATCTCTTAATTCCTACATATTAATTGATTATATATATTGTAACACCCTCTCAATTCCACAACTTAGTGCCAACAGCATATGTTGTCTACTAATAAACAAAACCCTTAAATGAGGCATATTTTGCATGCATATATTCTGAAATTGATATTCCCTCACCAATGCAAGGAAATGACAAATGAGTGTGAAGTTGACAATGAGAAATAAAGCTAATCTATGTTTTCTTCTCACCATCATTCCCCAAAAGAAAGGAATGTCATAGTGTTTGACTCCTTATAAAGGTCATTAGATTCTAATTAGTGATGCCATAGACCAATCACAATGCCTTAATTCAATTTTTATAATTTAGAGAAAATTAGAAGTCAACGTTTTGATAATAACTATATAGATATATAAGAAAAAGTTAGCTTTTAGCTGGAGTCCAAAATGCATTATATATTGGTAAACTTTAGGTTATATCTCTTAATTAAACTTAGTTTATTTTCAAGAGATATATACTATGGTGTTGACATAGATAATGTAGGTAAGTGATATTGAAGGTACAACCAATTGATGCAAGTTGTGTGAAAGACAAAGAGAATAATTTTTACAGATGGACGGTGCATTAAGGCTGCTCCTCACAGGGAAAAAAAAAAAAAAAACCTAGAAGCAATGGTGCTTGAAAAGAGTGGGGTTTGTACCAATAGATAAATGAAATATAATTCAATTTGCACAAACAAATTAGTATATTAATGCTATAGAAAAGAGGGTTAGTCTCTCAATTAAGTCAAGTGATAAATAATGGTATAGATAACTTAAGTTTTGAGAAGTTATGACTTTCAATCTATGGGACATAAGTTGCAATGATAATAACAATAAATGATGATGATAAATAATGATACTAATAATAATAAATATGAAATATGAAATTTTCTAAAATTTTCACATCCTTTATAAAATCTTTAATGGATTTACATCAGGCGCGTATAGGAGAAGAGGTAGACCGCACACAAACCCAAGTATTCCATTCTAAAACCAATTGGCATTTGGTGGAGTAACCCACTATGCTTATAAGCTAATATCTTCTCTCCAATTCTTTCGATATGAGACACTCATACGTGGGTCAATTCTCTTAACATTCCCCTTCACATGTGAATCCCTCTCCAACTTAGCAATGTGGACATAGGTCAACTTTCTGATTCTGAGGTTCAACATCTCCTTCTTGGGTTGCCCTTAATATGGGCATATAATACTGTTAGGACTTCATACTCCAAACAAAACATCAAATCCTTCTCCAATTGCTTCAATAATGGTCCCAGTCATTTGCCCTGGATCAGAACTAAGGAGAAAGGGAGAATAACCTAATAGTTCACAAAGAAACCACAACCTTTAGAAGATGGACGAAAGCCCTCACCATATCAATCCCCAACAAATGTGAGAGTTTTGATTTGAACTCCTAATCTCTTGTTTGGGTAAAGGCATTCCCACCATATTTTTTTTAACAATGAAAAATTTCGTTTCTTTTTGGGTATAGCTAAGGGACACCTCCCATTATTTATGTCTTTCTATTTAATACTCTTAGAAATAGTTTGTTTCCTAAATTCTTATAAATCTGAATTCTACTTGAAGATTAAGATGGAAATCCTGAAAAGCTACTACTACTATTTATGAGATTTTATAAAAAGGTTACTATATTATAAATGTTGATATACTTATATTGTTAGAAAATTTAGTTCCACCAATGTGAATTGCAAAATGGAACCTTTGCTCTACCCTTATGGGCATCAATCAATCATAAAAATAAAAAATGCAGTAATGAAAAGGGGAGATCTTTTTCTCCCCCCTTTCCCAAAACAAACCTAGAATTGCTCTTTCTTGTTTTCAGTGAAAAAAAAAAAAAAAGAAAGTTTCTCTTTCAGCTACTGTTTGCTTGCTGTGGGTTCCCCTCATTTTTAATGGCCACATTGCCCAGAAGCATAGATTCTCTCCCAATTGTAAAGAGCAGCAACCCAAAACAACAGCTTCCCCCCTTCCTCTTGAAAAAAGAAAAGAAAAGAAAAGGAAAAAGGAGAGAGAAGAAGATACCCACACTCACAGTGACAGTGCTCTTCCCTAGCAGGGAAATGAATGTGTTTTCTGTAATTGGGATATTGTGATTCTCTTTGCATAAAGATTTCCAGCTTTTGTCATTGTCTTTCCTCTCCTTTTCATGGATGCCTCTCTTTTTGGGCTTCTTTCTAGGCACAAAGCAGCTGGTTTACACACAAACACAAACCCTTGGTGATAATGCATATTCATAGCTTCTTTCTCACTTTATTTTTTCTATTCTCAATCTCACCATATACCCCATTTTTGGGTATAAATAGGGTTCTGCATTCTGGGTTTTTATCTTCATTCCACTTCACTTAATCCCTATTAGACATTTCTGCAAATAGGTGGGCTTATTAGTGCACTCTGTTACAAGAACAACAAGATGAGCTACACAAATTACTCAGCTGGGTCTGGTTAGTTCCAAGTTCTCTACATATTATCAATGCAACTAATATAGTGCCCTCTATGTTTTTGATGCATTGCCTCAAGGTTTTGGGGCTTTCTTTTAAGTTTTTTGCATTATTGTTTATCTGGGTCTTGTTTTTGGGTAATGGTGTAATGCTTATTTGGTGCATTTGGAAGTTTTCTTTCTGTGAAAAAGTAAACTAATTTACTATGAATTGTCAGGTGCAAGAAATGGTAGAAGAAGTTTTGAGTTTGGGAGGACCCATGTGGTTAGGCCTAAAGGAAGGCACCTAGCAACAATTGTTTGGCTACATGGTCTTGGTGATAATGGTGCAAGGTTCTCATTTACCCCTTGTTATCTTCTGTAGTCGTAAATTGTCGCAGATTGACTCTTAAAATTTCAGAGACTTGTATCGATCGAGTTGCCATCGTTGAGACATGTTTGTGGAATAAAATATTTGTACTTAATTTGATAATAACTTCACAATGTTGTAATGAATTTACACAGTCATGGGCTCTCAGGCCATTGTCCTGTTTTCTTCAGAGTTTCTGCAGAATACTATCTAAAGAATGAGATATTGGGGTCAATTGTTAGTGATTGATAGAAAAATTTGCACATTGTTTGATTTGATGCCTCCCCAATGATTGTGCAAGGAAAGATAGGGAATTTTAGAATAGAATAGCATGGAAATTTGATATTTTGCATTCCTTTTTCCATGCCCCTTTGGGACCTTGATTGCTTTAGAATCCTTATATCTGATATTTGTTATATTCCCATTGCTTCAATAGGGGACCACATCAATATTGATTCACTGCAAAATTGAGTGACAATTAAAACCTTTTGTCTGAAAATCTACAAGAAATACTTGGTATCAGAAATATATTCATGGCTGAGATAAATTTGCTAATTGCAATTTCAGTACACTAAGCATCCTTCACAACATATCTTCTGATTTTGTGCCATCGCTTTTTCTTGCAGTGCATCTCAGCTCGTGGAATCACTTCCTCTTCCTAATGTAAGCATGGTTGCTCTACTTGTCAAATTTTGATTTACCCTCAACTGTGGTTGAGTCAATTGTTGTTGAGGCTATAACCTTGTGATCTTATATGCATTCCCTTGTGTTGAGATGCAGGTTAAATGGATTTGCCCAACTGCTCCAACTCGCTCTGTGGCATTGCTCGGTGGATTTACATGCACAGCATGTATGTTTCTTTCCCAGAAAGAACTGTACTTTATGTTCTGTCTTTAAGTATAGAAAAATTCGTAGCTTCCATTGTTGGGAAAGAATATTAACTAGAGTGTTATTCAGTTATTATTACATATTAAAACTTAGGCTGTCTTTGCTCGTGAGGAAAATCATCCATGGCATTTCTTTTATCATAGGGTTTGATGTGGGAGAAATTTCAGAGGATGGTCCAGATGATATCGAGGGATTGGATGCTTCAGCAGCACATATCGCAAATTTGTTATCAACAGAACCTGCAGATGGTAATGTCTGCCCTGGCATTGTAGAAATTGAACCTCCTGCATAAGGCATACACGATAAAATTTCATTACGAAGTTGACACTAATATACATGTTTTTGAAAAAGTTCTTGTTGTAGAAAGGCAGAAATTCAATCAAATTCAATATTTGAAAACTTAGGCTTGCTTTTATCACTTAATAGAATGTTTACACAACAATTCTGACATCTTTGCTATTTATCCAGAAAATAGTAATCTCACTCTGTTTTCTCTTTTTTTAAACAGTTAAGCTAGGTATTGGAGGATTCAGTATGGGTGCTGCTACTGCCCTCTACTCGGCAACTTGTTTTTCTGTTGGTAAATATGCTAATGGGAACTTCTATCCGATCAATTTGAGGGCGATAATTGGTCTTAGTGGGTGGCTTCCAGGTTCAAGGTATAACATATTTAGTATATGTTTTGCCGCTTAAGATATCCAGCTTATATCAATCTCAAAGTGTGCCAAATCATATGACTTTATTCTTTATAGTGCCAATAAATTTTTGCAGTGGATTTAAAACAAAGCTTATGTTTACTGAGTTTTACGGTCATTTATGCAGGAGCCTAAAGAACAAGATAGAAGGTTCATATGAAGCTTCAAGACGGGCTTCATCCTTGCCCATATATCTCTGTCATGGGAGATGTAAGTCACTTCATAAGTATCTCATTCACCCATAATTTCCAGTTAGAAGCCTTGCACTGTAATGTATTGGCTTTGGTCTATTACAACCACATCTCTTTATTTTTCTTAATCTCAAAAGTTGCACAATTCAAACATGTTTCTGTATCCATTTTAGTGCCTACTCCCTGCTTGCTTACATTAATCAATGATGATGCCATTTGAGCTGGTAATGGCCTTAACAATAGAGTGTTAATTGTAAATCAAAGCTAGCGCAGAACCTTGATAACCACATTATTAGTATGTCGATCTTTAGGTTGTGGAACATTAATATGATTTGTTTGTTATGGTGTCCCAATAGTTCCTTGTCCCCTTGACAAGCCATACTTCTTCACATAACACTGTAACACTGGCAGATCATATGCTGCATTCTAGTCAAAATTGACTAATTGTAAAAGTGCAGTATCCAATGCTAATGAGCTATAATAATTTGAGATGATTCTTTCAATGGGTCATCATGTTCATTTGCTATGTCTTCATTTGCCTACCAACGTGGTGGTACTGTATCAAACAACCGGACCAAATTTAACTTAACAAGCACCAAAAAATTCCTGCTATTTCACATTACTTCTTTTAAGGCTCAAATGTAAGTGACCCCTGAGGTTGGCTTTCCCAGTTGGACCACCAAACTACTTCTGATTGCATGAATGATATACAAGGACAATGATATCTGCGTATAAGTGTATATATTCGTCCGTCTTACTAAAGTGACCATTTTGCTGTTGCAGCTGATGATGTTGTTGCATATAAATATGGAGAGAAATCTGCGCAATCCTTGTCTTCAGCTGGATTCCGAAATCTAATTTTCAAATGCCAGGATGGGTATGTACTTTCCTTTATGCAATGCAATAATAACTATTTCAGTTTTTCTGTTGGGGGCAAGTGAAAATTTCATTCAAGTAGCAATTCAACACCGTAAGAATTACGTGTATAAAATCTCTTAGGAGAGACATCAACACCTCTAAGAAAATACAATCAAAAGATAACAACCCATCAAAAAGCATCCAATCCGTCCTTCCTCACAGACCACCTTCTACGAAGGATCCTAAGGCAAAACCTCGTGCCTTGATTAGCAACTTCATTTAACACAAGTTAATCTCTTCACTTGCTAAGCAACAGCTGTTTGGTTGTAATTGCAGGCTTGGACATTACACAGTACCGAGAGAGATGGATGAAGTCTGCAGCTTTTTGGCCTCTAGATTGGGGCTCGAGTGTTTCCGCTGAAGATTCTGACAAGGAAGTACCACATATGTGCATGTATAAGGAAGAACTTCTGACCTGTGTAAACAAGAAAACATGAGATGGCTGCTGATTGAAGGATACTACTATATAGTTTGGAGCATACAGTATAGTATGGATTAAAGATACTCTTAAGATAAAGTTTTCGGCTTCTAGCCTGTCCGATAATTTTATGTATGATTGTTTTTTTCTTTCAAATTTTTGAATTTTTTTGGGTCCTCTCATCTGTTGTATGGATTGGTTTTCTGGGTATCTAGCTATATGAAATTGGTTGTTCTACTCTACGGTTATACTATAGCATTTTTATGTAAATTGAACTAGTGTATTGCGGGGTCATATATCTGTCTAACACTTGCTTAGTTACGATGAACTAATGGCCATCATTTTCTTGAGATTCTGCAAAATTCAGTATAAAAATTCAATGGGGCCTTTTGCTATGAAATTTTGTCTTTTTAGCCATGATAGCTACTACATCATTTCTTGACATTGTTACTTATGATTTGATTACTATTTTGATAAGACACAAAATTTAATCACAAGAGCTTCATCATCTTGACAGCTATCTTGACAAAAGTGAAAACTAATGGTCAGCAAGCAAACCAATTGTTATGAAGATTTCAAGCTAAGAATAATTTTCCAATCCGAGTTCATCTACTTTTGTAAGCATAAGAAAAAATATTGTACTAATTAATAATAATAAACAAACCCTCATCGGAAATCCTTGTCCCGCCACAGGCCCACAACCCCTGCTCCGTCATCACCACCCAACTAGACTTGACAAATCTGATTTGGACCCGATTACCGGAACCCATTGAACCGATCCAAATCCAATTAGTTCCTAAAAATAAGGTCACCCGAACTTAACCTGGATCGAAATTGACATGATCTGATCCAAACCGACCCAAACTATTTTACGCCATCTAAAAGAAAGCTTCATACAAAATTTGACAACAAACCCGAATGTGATCCGAATTGAATTAAGACAATGCAATCTGTAACCAAATTGAATATTGCAGGAAACGAATATGACCTGGTCCGAATAATATAGTCTACGCCCAATTGTAAAAAAAAAAAAAAACGAAAAGAAAAGAATAGAAGAAAAAGGGGGAAAACAAAAATATTTGACGGCTTGTCCTATGAGAACCGGACTCAGACCAATAACCGGTTAACCGAACTCTCAACCAAATTAGGGTTTAACGGCTCCTCCTCTTTCTCCTTCCTCATTGCTAGGGTTTAACAAAACCCTCGCTCTCTCTGTCTCTCTCGTCACTCACTCACTCACTCACCAGAAATCCACCATGAATTACAGGTTCCAGAACCTTCTAGGAGCACCGTACAGGGGAGGAAACGTCGTCGTTTCCGGCAACAACCGTCTAATCTCACCGGTCGGTAACCGTATCTCCGTCACCGACCTCGTCAAGTCGGAGACAATAACCCTACCTTGCCAGTTCTCATCCAACATTTGTCGTTTAGCTGTCTCTCCCGATGGTAACTTCATCCTAGCCGTCGATGAGAACAACCGGGCCCAGTTCATCAATCTTCACCATCGGATCGTCCTTCATCGCATCACCTTCAAGGGTAAGGTCACTGCCCTTCAGTTCAGCCCTAATGGGCAGTTTATAGCCGTTGCTGTTGGTAAATTGGTTCAAATTTGGCGGTCGCCGGGTTTTAGGAAAGAGTTTTTCCCGTTTGAGCTTGTTAGGACTTTTGCTGATTGTGATGATAGGGTTAGTTGTTTGAATTGGAGCCCTGATTCGAGTTATTTGCTTGCCGGGTCGCGGGATTTGACTGTTAGGTTGTTTTGTTTGAGGAAAATTAAGGGTACTTATTATAAGCCATTTTTGTTTCTGGGTCATAGGGATGTCATTGTGGGTGCCTTTTTTGGGGTGGATAAGAAGACGGGGAAGGTTTCGCGGGTTTATACCGTTTCGCGTGATGGGGGGTTATTTAGCTGGGGATGTCCGGATTTTGATGGTGTGTTGGGTCAAGAAGCAGAGAAGGATGAGGAAATTGCTGACCCGCCATCTCCAGGGACACCTGATAAGATGGATGAGGGAGGTGTTGCTACGGACAATAATGTGAAGAAGAGAAAAGAGTTTGATGGGAAAGGAAGTGACTTGGATGATGAAGAGAGTGAGTTTTTCCTGCATAAGATTAAGTGGAAGTTGTTGAAGAAGGATTATTTTATGCAAGCACCAGCAAAAGTGACCGCTTGTGATTATCACCGAGGGCTTGATCTTGTGGTTGTTGGGTTCTCCAGTGGTGTATTTGGATTGTACCAAATGCCAGATTTCATTTGCATTCACTTGTTGTCGATATCGAGAGAGAAGATCACGACAGCTGTTTTTAATGATCTTGGTAACTGGTTGACATTTGGGTGTGCAAGGCTTGGGCAGCTGCTTGTGTGGGAATGGAAGTCGGAGAGTTATATTTTGAAACAGCAGGGCCATTATTTTGATGTGAATTGTCTTGCTTATTCCCCTGACTCCCAGCTCCTGGCTACTGGAGCTGATGATAACAAAATCAAGGTGAGTCAAGTGGAATCATTGTCATAGTTAAATCTCTCGGCATTTTCATTGACATCTTGACTTGAGCATCTTACTTTTGGTCGAATTTCATGCTTTGAAACTCCTACTACATTAGTATTCTAATTTGAGATAGTCTTTGATAATAATTTCTTTGAATATTAGCTTGTGTATTAGTACGAGTACCTTCATTCACCAAATTTGTAGTTCTATTTGTTTGCATGTGTTTGTAACTAGTTGTCTTGTTTGCTTCCTTGTTTCAGGTTTGGAATGTCTCATCTGGCTTTTGTTTTGTGACATTTCCTGAACACACTAATGCAGTCACTGCACTTCATTTTATGGCAAATAATCATAGCCTTTTAAGTGCATCTTTGGATGGAACAGTTCGTGCTTGGGACCTTTTCCGGTATCGGAACTTTAGGACATTCACTACACCTTCTTCTAGGCAGTTTGTTTCTTTGACAGCTGATCAGAGTGGTGAAGTGATATGTGCTGGAACATTAGATTCATTTGAGGTAAGTAATTGTTAGATAGGCTTTCCAGATTGTGGTATGATTATGTTTATAATGTAGCTAACACACTTTATTTTCTTTGTGCTTCAGATTTTTGTTTGGTCAATGAAGACAGGACGGTTGCTTGAAATTCTAAGTGGCCATGAAGGTCCTGTTCATGGATTAATGTTTTCTCCAACAGATGTATGTATTCTTTCTTTTCAGCTTCATTAGTGATATGTGTTGCCAGATTTTGTGATGGTTGGGTTTCATGCCATATATATGCGTTCAAAAATATTGATGAAGACTAGCCATTCTGACAAAAAGAAAGTAGAGAACACTAATAAGAAGGAATTGTAGGAAAATAATGTATGTTCTGTATAGTAATAGGGCAGGGAAAGTGATGTATGTTCGATCTGTATGGTAATAAAGCTGGGAAATAATGTATGTTCTATCTATACCTGAAATTGCAAATTTAATATGTTTTCAGCCTATTTCTATCCATGCTTAAATGATTCTTGACATAATATTATTACATGTAGGCGATCTTGGCTTCATCATCATGGGACAAAACTGTGCGGTTGTGGGATGTTTTTGAAGGAAAGGGTTCTGTTGAGACATTTCAACACGTCCATGATGTTCTTACTGTTGTTTACCGTCCAGATGGAAAGCAGCTGGCTTGCAGCACATTAGATGGCCTAATTAGTTTCTGGGATCCACTTGATGGTTCATTAATGTACACTATTGAAGGCCGTAGAGATATTGCCGGAGGGCGGTTGATGACTGACCGCAGATCAGCAGCTAACTCCACTTCGGGGAAGTACTTCACTACGTTATCCTATTCTGCTGATGGGAGCTACATACTAGCTGGTGGAAATAGCAAATTCCTTTGTATGTATGACGTTGCTGAGCAGGTTTGTTCCTTTCTGCTCCTCTCCCCCCCAACCCTTCACCCCCGAACACCCACCCCCGATATTTAATACAGTTTTTTTTGGTCTTTATTACCAAGTGTTCTTGTTTCTACCTATAGCTGCATTACCTTCCTAATTAACTGTTTACAATGCATCCCTTGTTTCTTATTGTAGCTTTCCAATTATAATTATGTGTTGGAATATAAAAAATTTATCCTGTAAGTAACAAAGGTTACCATTTAGTAAACTACAAAGTGAAGAGAAAAGATGGTGGGATGAGAAGCTGTGCAGCAGAATGAATACACACTTTTTAATGGGTTCGATTATCTATTAGTTAAAGGGCTAAGGGATAAGATCCTCCCCCATTTTCACCCCCACATTCATAGAATCATAGGCAACTAATCAAGTTCTGAGATTTGAGGAAAGAGAATCAGTGTAGGATATTTATCGTATGATGGGGAACATTAGGTTATTGTCTTTGTATTCAACCATCCTGGACTTGAAGCAGATATCTCACTTGTGATTTATGAAGTAAATCAAACGTATAGATGCCTCCAATTGCTAGAGAAACCTACTCTTTTTCGCTTTAAAAATGTGGTTGCTAAACATTGCATCATTTTTAATTCTTCTTTTTTTGATAGAGAATTTGTTAACTAGTTATAAGAATTAACTTCACAGAATCAGCCTTGGGCAATCTGGGAAAGCTCCAGAAACATGGCCAAGAGAAACCTAAAGGAGTATCAAGAAAAAGACTTAGAGTTTTTAGAGAGAGGGGAGCCTTTCTCTCTAGAAAACCTCACCCACTTACCTTCACAAATGGGTTTCTCTCCATGGGAGGAGAAAGAAACCCTAGAATCCCCCTAGCCGCCACCCCCTTTCACCTCAAATTAAACCATTTTTCTTTCCTTTTCGCCTAATTCAGCCCCTCTCTAGCCTTAATCTAGCATCAATGCTTGAATCTAATTCGTTTATCTGCATTTGCTTCTCCACTTTTGTTTGCCGTGTATGTTTTCACTGGGTTCCATTATTGGTAGTTCTTGAAGCCTCATGTGATAACCTTTTCCACATGCGACGGTCTGCTTGATGGAGCGGGACGATATTTGTTAGGCACGTTCATTCATTTTTGTTTTGGCCAAGTTTGGATGATGTTTAAAACAAACGAGTGGGTAGGAGTGGTTTGGCCATTCTGTCAATTTGTTTATTTAGAAGACTTTGAAGAAGATGAATCAGTTGAAGAACAAGATTTCATGAGTAGATGAAGAATCAGTAGCAGTTATAGATTTGCTCTTTTGGTCAAACTCCTTGACCCGTCCCTGACCAATCTATTGGTGATGGACACTCTAGGATTACGTTCTTAGGAGGTTATCCTAGCTTTATCATCTCTCTTCATTCAATCTTAGCACAGCCAAAATGAACAATTAGACTGTCAGAGAGGTTTCCGCTTCTTATGCATCCCCAGATGAACATGCCTGAACTGAAGATGTGCCAAGATAGAAGCTAGACAAATCCGCACCAACAAATGACTAGCAGTCTTTCCATTATGAGAACAAATAATGCTCACTGAGCATCTGTCCAAACAAAATCCTTTATCGTGTTGTGGGAAAATTTGATATATATTACAAACATTACAGATAAAACTATTAATAATAGGCCAAATTATCTGTGCTCTACTGGATAAGATGAGGTAATAAAGTGATAATGTTTGGTAGTTCTTTTCTAATGAATGCATTCTTAGCTTAGTTGAATCGATGAAGTTAATAACTGTCAAATCACTTGGCAGAGAAAGATTTTTACCATCTATTCATTTAGGATTACAATTAAATGATGAGAACGCTTTTTGGTAATGATGTCATTGCTAGGGAGTACAAGTTTTCATGGAGATCAGGTAGCCAGTGAAGTGTTTTTGTTATGCCTTTGCTGTTGCTGAACATCATTCAAAATGAATTTCACCAACTTGAGTACTCTGAACTTGATACTTTGATATTGTAATGCAAGGCAAGTAATTTGAAGCTGCTGGTCATAGGTATTATCACCGGAAATAAATGGTTTTAGTTGTTTGCTCCATGGCCAGATATCTTTTCTGTGTTTAGTTGTAGTTTGCTTGTCGTGGAGATTAACTTGTTTTGCTTAATCTGATAAAGATTAATGCTATCCCCACTGCAACGAGGTGATGCATAGAGCAAGGGTGGCATCAAAGATTTCTGTAATTAGCAATCTCTGGATATAAGTTCTGAAATTCATATTTTCTATTTTCTTCCTCCCAAGAACTTGCTTGCTTTGCTATAACTTATGTTTGGGGTCAGTTAACATCCTACAATTGCCATCATCAAGATGTGTCTATCCTTATCTGTTGCTTCTTAGGGGATACCTGGACTGGGAGTAATAATTGAGAGGGTAGAAGTTATTGATTTTATTTCTGGTTGGAACGAGAGTAGTTATTTAAGGAGGGGTTAACAATTATCCTAACCCTTCCCCAAAGAGTTATACACAACCCTTCTCTCTCGCTCTCCCCTCCGTTCTACCCACCAAGATGTTGCCACTGCTGCTTTCCAGGGGGGGGGGGGGGGAAACATCACTCCTTAAATGATTACCTTGGGAAGAATCATCCCATAAAGTCTTCTTGCCAATTGTACCCTCTTAAATGAATAGAAAACAAGAGGTTTATTTTATACGTTGATTTTGATGAGATCTTGTTGACTCAGTAGTCAATCAACCTGATGTTCTTTCTTGGTTTTCTACTTTGGTGCAGGTATTGTTGCGTAGGTTTCAAGTAACTCTCAACCTTTCACTTGACGGAGTGCTGGATATATTAAACTCAAAAAACATGACTGAAGCTGGTCCTCTGGATTTAATTGATGATTACAACAGTGACACTGAGGAAGGCATTGACAAACAGACCCGGGGGAAGTTGGGTATGGATTTGCCAGGTTCCATGGCTAACCGTGGGAGGCCTGTTATTCGGACAAAGTCCCTTAGAATTGCACCCACTGGCCGGAGCTTTGCTGCGGCAACAACAGAGGGGGTATTAATTTACACGGTGGATGAATCCTTTATTTTTGATCCAACTGACCTTGACATAGATGTTACTCCTGAGGTACTTTTGTTTCCACCTTGTACTAATTCCCTTTTGTGATTGTAGCTATTAAGAACATGTGCTAACTGTAGTACCTTTCTCTTTCTCTCCCCCCCCCCCCCCCCCCAAGGTGAATCCAATGAAGTTTTTTCTCTGGAAAAACTTTAATGTCCTTACAGTTTTAATTTGAGTCAAGTTTAATTAATAATTGCACTTCTCTCAGGCAGTTGATGCAGCGCTGAATGAAGATCAACCAAGCAGAGCTCTAATCCTTAGTCTTAGATTAAATGAAGACTCGCTCGTCAAAAAATGTATTCTTGCTGTCAAACCTGCTGACATACCGGCTGTTGCTTCGTCTATTCCCTTCAGATACTTGCAAAGATTATTTGAGGCATTCACAGATCTTATGGAAGGCTGCCCCTTTCTGGAATTCATGCTTAGATGGTGTCAGGTCTGTGTCAAAGTTGTAATTTATCAAGCTCCCAACTTTTATCTATCACCGCTACTTTTGTTGCTGGCTTCATTTTTTATTTTGGCCCTAAAAAAACAATCTATTTCTTGCAGGAGATCTGTAAAGTTCATGGTCGCTCTATCCAACAGAACTCCAGAAATCTGCTTCCTGCCCTAAAAGCCTTGCAGAAAGCTATAACCAGGTTGCATCAGGATTTGGCAGAGACATGCTCCTCCAATGAATATACACTTAGATATTTATGCTCAACAAGCATGCAGAAATGATGTGCATGGATCAATGGTAATTTATTTTGAATATGTATTTTGCATGTGAACATATTGCTTTTGCTTTGTGCTGTACTTGTCATTATAGGATACTGGGTAGATTTGTTGGTGAGGCAGGCATGGTGATGGGAACTGTGGAGGTTGGATTATGTCAGATTTAGGTGCTTGCGAGGGGGTTGTGGAGACTGAGGGTTAATTAGTTTCTCCGTAGGGTGCTGTCTATTTACTGACCATGTGACTAGATAGTAGATACTCGATAGTAATGGGGTTGGTACTGGAAGTTTAGGCCCTGTTCAATTGAACTGTATGGCGTTGAATTGATTGATAATACTTGTGTGTGAGAAAATTTAAGTTGCAAAACTGAATGCAGTATGGAAACATCAAAATAAACAATTCCTAGTCGACATTGTTATTGCCTTATTGGCTATCTGGTGACAAGGGACAAGTTTGATGTTTTGCTGCGAGGTATTTTGTTGATAGATTGGGTTGCTAGTGCAATTTAGGCACAAGTAAGGATGAGTAGACAAATGCGAGGTGCTATGTCTGTCATCGATGACACTTGACCAGATATATGGAGGCTTTGTGCCTTGATTACAAATTTTGATTGGAAGATTGCTTCTCTTTCCTTCTTTTTTGTTAGAGGGGGGAAGGGGGAGGGGGGGTTGAAGGTTGTCACTGGCAGGTGAAAAGAAATTTTCCAATTTAGATTTTATAGCTTTCCTTGAGCTTTTTAATGGGAATTATGGCGTATACGGCACTAATTGACCTTGGACTGATACTGAAATATATATTCTGCAGGCACAGTTTTGACATCTTTTCACACAATTGTGAATTATGAGTGAATTTGGAGGAACATCACTGGACATTTCATTCAGGTCAGCCAACCCAGAGATGAATGATACACTTGCACCAATTCATCGCAAGAAATTGCTCGACCCTGGTCACCATTGCTACCAAGCTCATAGTCGCTTGCTTCAACTTTGAAAATGGCTGCCTATCCTAGAAAGCACAATATTGAATACGTGGTATTTGTTCCCTCATTTACTCACTTAGCTTCTACCGCCAATATCCCATGAGGTTGGGACCGGAGGCGTAATGGGGCAGGTTGTTTTTTATTTTTTTTCCGCGTGACGTTGTATACTACATTTTACTCAGCATAGTTGACAGAACTGTGTAATTACAGAAAAGTTTCATAGTAGTAGATGAGGTAAATGAGTTTTTGAAATGGCCATAGCTTTTAAGAAGTTGCTTGTGCAGGTTGAAGGCAGTCACCAAGGCAATATGATAATTTTACCTATTAGGAGTGCATTATGTACTGCTGCAAGCCTGCAATAGCCCAGTAAATTTATGATTGGAGTAACAGTTAACACGATCATGAATTCATAATATGTCAAGTTTAAAGAAATCACCTTTTATAAATTTCTTTTGAGAAACCACATTTTAAAAAACATTTTGATTTTGATATGATTGAGTCATCTTTGGGCATCAAATTAGCCTAATTTGACCTTAAATTTTCTATCAGACAATTTTGAGTTTGTTTTGAGATTTCTCAAAAACATTATTTTGGCAATGGTTGGGTTTCCTGACCGATGAAAAAGTTACCCCAACATAGCTGACATAGAATATATCCAACATTAAAATAATAATTTAAAATAAACTATTTATTAAAATAAAATACAATAAGTATTTTAGTAGAACGCAAATTCTTGTGTACAACCGTCTAACCATTAGACGACCAAATATAATGGTGACTTTTTGCAATTTATGGGTTATTTTTAGTCAATTAGGGGCTACTTTTTATACTTTTATAGTATTTTCATAAAACTACCCTACGTCATAAAAATGTAACCCCTAAATCAATAAAATTAATCACTAAATTGCAAAAAGTTATTCCTCGATTGGGTCAATTTGTATAAAGTGGCCCCTAAATCGCTAAAAATAACCCCTATGTTATGAAAAGTCACTTTTAAATTATGTCGTCTAACGATTAGACGGTTGTACAAGAAAGTTACTCTTAGTAGAATTAGGGGGCTTTTGAGAGAGAATTTCACATTCAGAAATATAAATTGAACATAATTCATTTTCCAACACATAACAATCACCATTAATAGGTCAAATTACTCAAATTTTTTGTTTAAAAAGTTAAAGGTAGTTTTATCATAGCAAAATGTTATTAAAATGTGGTTGTTAAAAAGAAAATTATTAAAGGGACTTTCTTAAAAATTGATATCTAAAATGTGGTTTTTGATTATAAAAAAAAAAAAAAAACCCTAAAATGACTATCTTAGAAGGTACTCTAGTTTAGAGGGATCTTAGAAAAATTTAAAATAACCGTCAAGGTCACCCAATCACTCTCTAAAGATTTTTCCCCTATCTTATATTTTTAAGTAATTTCATAGTTTCAGGGTGTGGTTAGAGATTTTTCTCCTATATTCCATAGTTTCTGGGTCTGGTTAGTAAAAACTTGTTCTAGTCATTAGACTCCATAGTTTTAGAGTACTAGGTACTAGGATACCTTGCTCAAAGTGTCGAACCACTCACACCAACCATTTATTGGTGCATCAATAGATGTTAAAATCTAATCAAACCCCTCAACTTTATCTAAGTAACTCTATATACAATGTGAAATTAAAATTGTAGTAGGTTGTTCTTGTTTAAAAACCAAAAATTAAAATAAAATAAAAAGAAAACAGAAACTGTGGCTGGGCCCTGGATTAGGGTTCATAGTTTCGTCTCACTCTCACATCTGTTTCAACTTCCAAGTTCCAAGTGAGTGACTGTATTTCATATTTCTGGGTGACTCTCTATCCTCGACATCATCGACCTAGCACTAGCAGTTGCCCATACAAGCTCCTTCCAGAAATCTGTAAGCAACAAGCAATAGTAATTCTAATTCTACTCTTTCTTTCTTACTACTATCTTTTTGGGCAATTTCCAGATACTAATACATACAGTAGTAGAATTGCTTTTTCGCTCAAAACATGCCGTTATTTGTATACCTGATTAACTAAAAAACCGGTTTATCGAATTTTGATTGGTTCCGGTTCAGTTAAACCGGAAAATGTTGGTAACCAAACCGGTCCTGCTTAAACCCTTGTTAGACAGGAGGGGTTCTTCCTTTGAGGGAGGCCGCTTTCTCTATCTCTATCAAAAACCTCAACTTTCTCCAATTTCCATTGTCAAAATTTTAAATTTCGACCCAAATTTTCTCTTCTAAGGTGACCCATTTCTTTGGTGTCAAGCTTTTCAATTTCTAACATAAATTTGATTATACCCTTTTTGTTCTTTTCTTTATTACCTTAAATTTCCGCTTTGTGTTTGCAGAGAATTTCACAATGGGCAGTCATGATGTGGCCTCACAAGCATCAGCTGAGAAGAGCTCGAAGAGAAAATCAAGGAGAAAGAGAAGGGAACCTGAAGCTGATGCTCTACCTACCGAGAACATAGCTCAAGGTAGTATCAGTTTAAAGGGTTTCATTCATTTGCCTCTAAATTTTTTTTGCTTGCTTACTTTGGTGACTGTTTTGGGTGAATTAATGTTTTCTTGTGAATGTTCAATTATGAGATTCCTAAAGTTGGGTTTTTGTTTGAAGGGATGGATGCATTGGCATCTAAGAATAGCGTTGGGCGGTTGTGATGATAACCAATTTAGTAGGATTTTAGATGTTAGTGTTTAGGCTGCTTTGAAAATATGTAACTAAATGGAAGAGTTAAAAGGCGGGTTTTTGTTCGTAATTATCATGAGACAACTATTATAAGTGTGAAACCAGAATTGTAATATAGGGACGTTGGCATTGGGGAAAAAAAGCAGCTTGCTTAGGATGTATTACAAGAAGAGAGAAAGATTGTATATAGATTATGAATTTCGACACTCGTACTATGAATATATCTTGAAATAGTCTCATGTGATCATGTTTTCTTATTTCTGGCGATATCAAAGGAGATGATGGGAAAAATTATCTATACTCTGTAGCTTACTTCGTATTGTGGAGATTATGTCAAAAAAGAGTTGATGTTGAAAAGAGTTGCTATCAGCTAGTAGATATCTTAAATTTCATTTCACCCTCTTATCAAATTTAGTCGAGAGATGTACAAGAAGAGACCTTGTAGTTGATGAATCCCTAACTAATCTTTTTGCTTGCTTTCCAGCTGTTCTGCTTCCTACTAATTTCTGTTTACATTGCACTTAAGACCCGCATTTTTCTTCCTCTTGTCCAAATCCTACCTGAATCATTGTGCTCAAGTTCAACTTGCCTTTTCAACCCGCTTTGCCTGTCTCTAGCTCATTTACTACTGCTGACGCGATAAATCTTAACATAGTAAAGTAAGACAAGCTCTCAATGATGAAGATATGAAAGCTTAATGTGCTTATGTTATGCTGAGATTTTGGAGTTAGTCTTAATTGTAGTACAGCAGCTTGTAGCAATGTAATTATAGTTATATGTTCTTCATACAGTGGATGGAGAAGATGCAGATGGGACTCAGATTGATGACAATGAGCCTACTATGGCCGACAAACTTGCAAATTTAGGCCTTGTAAATAATGATAATGCTGAAACCCTGGAAACCCAGGATCTTTCTTACATACAGCCGCCTAGTGCAGACTCTGTTCATGTTCTACTGAAACAAGCATTGCATGCTGATGACCGTGCACTTCTGTTGAATTGCTTATACAATCAAGACGACAAGGTTTGTTTTCCTCTTTAGGTTCTGTTTTCTGATGCTCAAGCAAGTACATGTTTTAACTTGATATTATTTCTGCTCACAGGTGATTGCAAATTCAGTTTCGTTGTTAAATGCAGCTGACATTTTCAAGCTTTTGGATTCACTTTTATCTATCATCCAGTCAAGGTAATATGGCAGTGTTATGTGCATTTTCATAACTATAAGTCATTGAACAATAATTCATGAACAATTTAGTTACAGACTTACCATCCTATACAAGTTAGTTATTTGCTATTTTTATTATAAAGCTATTCTATATGCCATAATGTGCTTATAAGTTGCTTTGTGCAACATTCTTAGTGATGCCTTTTGTTCACCATGCTTGTAAAGTGTGGAGGTTTGTCATTCTTGTGGCAAGTAGGTCACATGATGGACTGTTTGAGACTCGCTTCCCTCTCGGTTACTGCTGAAACTATCTGAACATAACGCAACTGCACGTTAGCTGACAATACATTGGCATCAGCTCAGATTAGAATATAATGATACCTTTAAAGCGTCCTTTTTGGTCTTCTGGATGTTTATGTGGGCTGTGGTGCTACAGGGGTGCAGTTTTGGTGTGTGCTCTTCCATGGCTTCGGAGTTTACTTCTTCAGCATGCTAGCAGGATAATGTCCCAAGACTCTTCTTTAGTTGCCCTTAATTCCTTGTATCAGGTGAAGGCTTTTCTTTTGTTTATCAAAGAAACTGATTTTGTCTCATTCATAGCTATGCACATATGTTTCTGTAATTATATAACCATGATAGTAGGTTAACAACATTAAAACCAGACCATCCTCTATAGAATATCCCCCATCCCCCCCTGCCTTGGAATTTATATACTTGATCGGTCTACTACCCTTGGACTATTTGCATATCAGGAAAAGACATTTTGGAACTCTGAACTCTGAGCTCTTCCCCTTTCTTTCATCAACTGGGCAAAGATACACGACATTACCCTCTCTTCATTTCGATTTCTCTGTGTGTTTTGGAGTCCAGACCCCCTAAAGCAAAGATACTGCTCAGATAACACCACATCAACTGATTCGTGCTTGTGCATTTGTGATTTGGGAATGAATTTTGTTACCTCGAATTTTCTTGAGAGTATTTTGCCAAATACTTTACCATTTTACTTGAGGGGATCTGGACTAGTGTTTTCTTTTTCCTTTTCCTTNGAAAAGCTCGTCTTGCTTTATCTTTGTCTTTCTCTGAGTGTGTTTTCCCTCATTCTTGGCAGCTTATTGAATCTAGAGTGGCAACCTTAAAGCCAGCTCTACAATTGGCTAGTAGTTTGGACTTCTTGTTGGCTGGGGTAAGTACAGCACCAGGAATAACACTCCTTTGTAAGCTTCTAGCTGGATGCATATTTTGAATTGAAGTTCACATCTTTTACGTGTTCTTCGATTTAGGTTGATGATGATGGACTTGATGATTACGAATCAGCACCTCCAGTCATTTACGAGGACAACGATGATAGCGAGGAAGAAGAGTCTGAAGAAGATGCAATGGATACCGATGAAGAGAGTAAAGAACCCGAAGACTTCAGCGGCCTTAGCGATGTTGATGGAAGTGAAGGCTTGAGTGATTGAACTACAGGATATTTAGTTGAGTATTATTTTTAAATGTAGTAATTTTTATATGTTTTTGTTATTTTTGGCGTTGATGATGGTACGAAATTTTGTTGTAATTTAGTGTTAAAATTTTGATGGTGCGGAGAAATATCGCATTGATGCCTTGGCCATAATTTTTACACTCTGATTCTCGTAAGTATAAGTTGAATGATCACCGGACAAAATTTTGGGATATTTGAAAAATGACGAGTTATAAATGAGTAAAGAATATTCACCACATTTGCGAGGGAGGTTTAGGCTGTGTTCTTTTCAAAGTTATTTTTGTTGATATTTTTTTGTTGATTGTTGATTTTTATTGATTCCACTGATTGCTGTTGATTCTCATTGATTTTTACTGATTATACTAATTTTACTGATTTTTGTTGTTTAAGGAGAACAAAACCTTACTCCATTCCGTTCTATCTTATTGTCATCCCTATTATTTTTGTAGACGGCTACAGTCCACGTACTAAAATAAACAAATTCTATTTGTGGACGTTTGGAGTATATCAGTAGCTAGGCTCATATACTGTGTTATTTTCAGTAATGTCACTTTCCCTCGAGTCTTTTTTTTATTTTATTTTCAGCAGTTTATCAAAGGAATCTCGTGGGGCAGTGGGCTACACTACACAGCAACAAAATCAAATTTCGCTTTTGTTTTCCCTTCTATTTCTCTTGGACAAGTTTATAGTCAGCCATTCTTTATTATTCCCTCCGTCCCCCACTTATCTTAACAAAACTCCCAAAATCAAGTCTCCTATTTACCTTAACATAACTATATTTTTCTCATATTCTCTCTTATTTACCCCCCACTATCCCTTACATACAATAAAAAAATTATACTTTCTCTCTCCAATCACTTTCTCTCTTTACATTATTTTAATGTTTCTCACACCCACTACCCATTAGTTTAATATTTATCAACTAAGGGCAAAATAGTCCAATTACACCCTCCTTAATTCTTGTGTGAATAGTGCAATGTTAAGGAAAGTGAGGGACAGAGGGAGTAAATAAAAATAAAAATAAAATTTAGTCAGCCATTGGTCATCATTTCTACATCATTAAATGTTGAAATAGGCCTAAGAATGATGGTGGAAATCACCTGTGGGCCACTGTGATTATCATACAGTACCCAAAGCAGGATGATTTTTGTGATAACTGATCCTTTGGCTTGGTCCCCAAGAAATTTCATATGTTGACAAATACATTACTTTTGTTTTTTTTTTTTTTTTTTTTTGGTGCAAATATGTTGACCAATACATTATACTTACATGGGCGGAAATTGATTTTGAGTGGGACATGGAGAAACCTTAAGTTGTACTATAATTAATCTGAAGTGAATGCAGATTGGGTGAAATGAATACATCGTAATTGTCAACAATTAAGAGATAGTATTAAGAAGTGAGAAGAATTATTAAAAAAAAAAAAGATGAATAATAGGGTATGCTATTTTAAAAAAAATTGAGAGACAAGCTAAAGAATTGAAAAAGGTTAACGAAACAAACTAATAAGTTTATATTAGAAAGTCCAACTTGGAGAAACATTATGAAGTTTGAGAAAGGAAGAGAACAATTTATTTTATCAATGAAAATGAGAGTATCTCATGTAATTTTCGTAATTACGATAATATTGAATATTTTTTAAATAATAATAAAATAAAATTTATAAAGACGAAACATTTCCAACACACAATGTAGGTCGAATCTCACCAGATTCTCTTAAATGAATGATTGCAAATCACCCTCAAACTTAACAAAGAAAGTACTCCCTCTGTTTTTTTATATTTGTCGTTTTCGCTTTTCGAGGTCGAACTTTGACCTTCAATATCTCTAAAAATATATATCTGAAAACTATAAAAAGTACATATTATGAAAATACTTCTCGATACTAATCCAACCAATATTTTTTAATATTGTGAATCAAAGTAAATTTTTCACAATTTAATAGTCAAATTTGGACACGAAAATCTAAAACGTCATATAAAAAAACGGAGGGAGTAATACACCTTCAAGTTTAAGGCTCACAAGTTGAACCCTTTCATAATTACACCTTAATTGTGGTGGCTCTCGGACATATGCGTCATAAACTGAATCTCTTATGTAATACTATAGAATTGAGAAATTAGATCACAAAACTCGTCGTGACCACAAAAGGTAGAGTGAAACATGAACCATTCTTAGAAATATGAAGTATCCGTATTGATTGGGAAAACATACAGGTTACAAAACTAGGCATGCCACAGTTATGCTCATAACATGACTAAGTTACCGTACAATCTCTTGGTTTGGGGGTAGGAAGGGACAACTGAGACTCCTTTCGTATTTTCACTATTCACGCTACTTAAGAATTGATTTAATACTCATTATTCATTACTACTACTTATAATACGTGTGAAAAGTTTACAAGTCAATCCGTCAATCATTTAAAACAGAGTAATATTGAAAATGACACTAACGATAATATGAACCCTCACTTTTATGAAGCACTAGTTTTTTATTGCACGCGATGCATGCATATTAAAGTAACTCAATAAAGCTCAATCAAATTTAAAATGAAATCATATTAGTAAAGGGGTATATTATTCATTTTTTGGACTTTATTATTAGAAGTTAGATTGTTGTTGTACGTAGTATAAAACGAAATAAAATAAAAATATAGTATTAAAAATAAGAGCGACAACATATTAAGCAAACTAATTAATCAACACTTTGATCCCAAAAAACTTACTCTTTCTGAAGTATGATATCAATCTATCATACAACCATTATCTCTAGCACTAAAATAGGTCTCAGACTAAAGATGAATGTGATGTGATTGTGACAGAGGGAGGAGGGTTTCCTTTTCCTTGAAACCAGAAGCATTTTTAGTGCTATTTTCGTCAAGCACGTAAATGCATACCACATACTTAAAATACTACTGATATACTGTAATAATCTAGTACTAAGTACCAAAAGACCTAACTTTGGTAGTTTTGGTGCCACCAAATTCCTGGATCAGTCTGTTTGTCCGCTTCTTGGCCTTGCTCACTACGCCATTTGATTTTTCCATTCATCATTGAAATTGAGATTTTGACCTCATCTTGATTTGATACTACTATAAATTCAGTTTTTTCATGCCCCAATTGGAAACTACTTCAAATCAGTTGCCCAATAATAGCCTCTCTCTCTCTGTCACCCACTCTGTCTTTCTCTGTCTTCCAAACAAGAAATCACCATGGAAATGAACCTGGGTACCTCAGGAATCGTCTTCTCCTTCTCTTTTCTGAAATACCCAGTTTCTGATTTGCTCCAAAATCACATCTTTCTGATGGAATCCTCTGTTTTCATACACTTGGTTTTGTTACTTGGTCTATTTCTTTCATGGGTAGGCATAATGTTCCATAGAGTTCCCAATGAACGTCCCAAAGACAGGATTTTCAGGTATTTTAAACCTGTTTTCTGGTCTTGTTTGGCTCTTTCTTTATTTAATCTAGCATTGTGTTGCTTGAATTACTTCTACTGGTATAGAAATGGTTGGTCAGATGAAAAGTTAGTTACCCTTTTGGATTTAGCACTCCGGGCACTTTCTTGGTTGCTACTTTTTGTATACTTGCATCACCATTCTCATCACTCAGATGGTTTGAAGTTTCCATTGCTATTGAGAATTTGGTGGGGTTTGTACCTTGCTGTTTCCTGTTACTGCCTTGTGACAGATATAGTTCAATGTGGGAAACACCAATGTGTACCAATTCTGGTGTTAGTGCCAGATATTGTGTATTTAATGTCAGGACTTTTCCTGACTTGGGCTGGAATTTTTGGGAAGGTTATTAGAGAGGATGCTAATCTCCAAGAGCCCCTTTTGAATGGTAATGGTAATGTTGAGTCAACCAAGAGTGTAGAGAGTGAAGCAGTTAGTCTTTATTTGAATGCTGGGTTCCTTAGTCTATTAACTTTCTCATGGGTGGGATCTCTTGTCTCTAAGGGTTATACAAAAACATTGGACCTTGAGGATGTTCCTCCTCTTTCAGGGAAAGACGATGTTAATGAGTCGTATGCGACTTTTATAAGGTCTTTGGAGTCATCTAAGGAAGGTGGTGGTAGGAAGATCACAACCATGCAACTTGTGAATACATTGATCTTTACAACATGGGTAGATATCCTATGGACAGGTTTATATTGCCTCCTATACACATTGGCATCTTATGTTGGTCCTTCTCTCATTGACACATTTGTCCAATACCTTAATGGGAAGAGGGGGTTTGAGAATGAAGGGTATGTTCTAATTTCTGCATTTTTTGTTGCAAAGCTTGTAGAATGCCTTTCTCAGACACATTGGTTCTTTAAGCTTCAAGTGATTGGTGTTAGGGCAAAAGCTGTGCTTATTGAGAGTATCTATAATAAGGCCTTGACCCTCTCCTGCCAGTCAAAGCAAGGTCATACAAGTGGGGAGATGATCAATTTTATGTCTGTTGATGCGCAGAGGATTGGAGATTTTACTTGGTATATGCATGATCCATGGATGGTCGTCTTGCAAGTCGTACTAGCCCTCCTGATCTTGTATAAAAATCTGGGGCTTGCTTCTATTGCTGCATTAGTTGCCACTGTGCTAATAATGCTAGCAAATTTTCCGTTGTCAATCCTGCTCGAGAAGTATCAGGGAGAACTAATGGAATCAAAGGATAGGAGAATGAAAGCCACATCTGAGATATTGAAGAACATGAGAATTTTAAAGCTTCAAGCATGGGAGATGAAATTCTTGTCTAAGGTCGTTGAGCTACGAAATAAAGAAAACGGCTGGTTGAAAAAGTATCTTTATACTACAGCTATAACAACATTTGTGTTTTGGGGTGCCCCAACATTTGTTTCTGTTATTACTTTTGGTACATGTATGATTATGGGTATCCCTCTTGAATCTGGGAAGATTTTATCTGCACTTGCGACATTCCGGATTCTTCAGGAGCCTATCTACAATCTGCCAGACACGATCTCCATGATCATTCAGACGAAAGTTTCCCTTGATAGAATTGCTTCATTCCTTTCGCTTGATGACTTGGCTGATTCTGTAGAGAGACTTCCTAGAGCTATGTCTGAGGTAGCGGTTGAGATAAGTGGAGGAAACTTTGCCTGGGATCCATCTGCTCCAACCCCTACATTGAAGGATATCAATCTTAGAATTCACCATGGCATGAGGGTAGCTGTTTGTGGTACAGTTGGTTCAGGCAAGTCGACCTTACTCTCATGTATGTTAGGAGAAATACCAAAGACCTCTGGAATTTTAAGGTTGAGTGGATCCAAGGCTTATGTTCCCCAATCTCCTTGGATACAGAGTGGAAAGATAGTCGATAACATATTATTTGGCAAGGAAATGGATAATGAGAAATATGACAGGGTACTAGAAGCGTGTTCCTTGAAGAAGGATCTTGAGATTTTGTCCTTTGGAGACCAGACAGTTATTGGTGAGAGAGGTATCAATTTGAGTGGTGGACAGAAGCAAAGGATACAAATTGCACGTGCTTTGTACCAAGATGCTGAGATATATCTATTTGATGACCCTTTTAGTGCTGTCGATGCTCATACCGGAAGTCATCTCTTTAAGGTATTAATGTTATGTGCTATGGCCCTGTGTCATGAGATGCTTGCTTTCTTGGTTTTTTCTATTTCTTTTGAGTTGTGATGTTTAGGACATTCAAGTTTATTGGGTCTCCTTTGTTCCTTTACAGGAATGTCTTCTTGGGCTGTTAGAATCCAAAACTGTGATTTATGTCACACACCAAGTAGAGTTCTTACCTTCTGCTGATCTGATCTTGGTGAGCATTTCAAATTTGAAATTTGTTTCTTCCTCCATTTCATGTCTTTGTATTCAATTTCAACTCCTGGTTAATCTAACACATGTGTCATATGAAAGGTCATGAAAGATGGGAAGATATTGCAAGCAGGAAAATACGATGATATTCTTGGTTCAGGAACAGACTTTAGGGTACTTGTGGGAGCACATGAAGAAGCCTTATCTGCAATTGATTCAATTGAGGCTGGAGCAGCAAAGCCTACTATTGATGAGGAACATGTTCAAGAGAAGGCTTTAGATAATAAGAGCAATGGTGGCCAGAGTGATGAAACTGGTGATGTAACAAAGGGACAACTTGTGCAAGAAGAAGAAAGAGAGAAGGGTAGAGTCGGGCTTTCAGTGTACTGGAAATATATCACTACAGCTTATGGGGGAGCTTTGGTGCCTTTCATATTGCTATCTCAAGTTCTCTTTCAGGTTCTTCAAATTTTAAGCAATTATTGGATGGCTTGGGCAACTCCTATATCACCTGAAGCTAAACCTGCAGTTGATGGAAAGACTTTAATACTTGTATATGTTGCTTTGGCCATTGGAAGTGCCTTGTGTATCCTTGCTAGGGCAACCCTTCTTATGACTGCTGCATACAAAACAGCAACCTTACTTTTCAGTAAGATGCATGCCTGCATATTTCGTGCTCCTATGTCGTTTTTTGATGCCACGCCTAGCGGGAGAATCTTAAACCGGGTAAGTAAACTTCCACTACTTGTTCTTGTTTTAGTCCCTGGGTAGATCTTGTTTGCTTCCCCTGCTTCAAACCTGTTGCTTTGCTCCTCAATAATTCAAAAACAGTGTCGCAAAGTGGACAGTTAGTCTGAGACATCCCAAATGGGAAATGAGACAAACTTATTTAGATTTAAGTTGTATGTAGCATCTGTGACCTTTATACTGATATAGACTTCCTAATTATGTTGTTTATGTTTCAGGCTTCCACAGACCAAAGTGCTGTCGATATGACCATTCCATCTCAAGTTGGTTCATTTGCATTCTCATTGATCCAACTTTTGGGAATTATTGGAGTGATGTCACAGGTGGCATGGCAGGTTTTCGTGATTTTCATCCCGGTGATTGCAATATCGCTTTGGTACCAGGTAATTAGATGAACTTGCGACAATCCTTATGATATATGTCCTGTTTCTGAAGTGGCTTTTGCAATTTGGGAATTGTATAGGCCTTGGGATTTTCGCTTTTCTTGGTCTGTCAGTCTTCACTGTCTTCTTATCATGTGTTTCCAGATAGGTCTTTGATACAACTTGTTTTTCATTTTTCCTTCTGCACAGCAATATTATATACCTTCTGCGCGAGAACTTTCTCGATTGGTTGGAGTAACTAAAGCTCCAGTAATACAACATTTTGCTGAAACTATATCGGGTGCGTCAACAATTAGGAGCTTTGATCAAGAATCTAGATTTCGTAAAACAAGTGTGAAGCTGATAAATGCGTATTCACGACCAAAGTTTTACAATGCTGCTGCCATGCAATGGCTTTGCTTCCGTTTGGATATGTTGTCATCAATCACATTTGCCTGCTCTTTGATTTTCTTGATCTCTATTCCAGTAGGATTGATTGATGCCGGTATGTAAGCTTTATATGGTGTCCTCACTTGTATGCTGATTTAAAAGAAAAAAATCCTGACTAACTCATCTCCCTTTCCGTCAAGGCATTGCTGGGTTAGCCGTGACATATGGACTCAATCTTAACATGCTTCAAGGTTGGGTCATATGGAACTTGTGCAATATGGAGAACAAGATCATCTCAGTTGAGAGAATTCTTCAGTACACTAGTATTTCGAGTGAGCCTCCACTTGTGGTTGAAGAAAATAGGCCAGACCCATCCTGGCCATCTTGTGGAGAAGTTGATATTCAAGACCTGCAGGTGAAATTTAGTAATTCCGTTACCATAAATGAAGAGAAATCAAAATATATATGCTTTATGCTCACACGTGGAGGGTATTTCCAGGTTCGATATGCTCCACATATGCCACTTGTACTGCGAGGTATTACATGCACTTTCCAAGGAGGGAAAAAGACCGGCATTGTGGGGAGAACAGGCAGTGGTAAAACGACCCTCATTCAGGCTCTATTTCGCATAGTCGATCCTGCAGATGGCCAGATAATCATAGATGGTATCAGAATTTCTTCCATCGGACTGCATGATTTACGATCTAGATTAAGTATAATTCCACAGGATCCTACCATGTTTGAGGGGACTGTTCGGAGCAACTTGGACCCACTAGAAGAACACACCGATGATCAGATTTGGGAGGTAAATTCTGTCTTTTGCTCATAGTACTGACAATGAGGTTCTCTTCTCATTTTGTATATCTATGCTTTGTTTAGCTAAAGCACTTTATAATTGTGTAGGCCCTAGATAAGTGCCAGCTTGGTGATGAAGTTAGGAAAAAAGAAGGAAAGCTTGATTCAATAGGTTTGTTCTTTCCCTTCCTTTGATTTATTGTGAAGATGAACTTATTGTCTTGATTTGACGGTAAATGTTCATGTTGGGATTTCAGTTACTGAAAATGGAGAGAATTGGAGTATGGGACAGAGGCAGCTTGTTTGTCTTGGTCGTGTGCTTCTTAAGAAAAGCAAAGTATTGGTGCTTGATGAAGCAACTGCATCAGTCGACACTGCAACAGATAACCTTATTCAGCAAACCCTGAGGGAACACTTCTCAGATTCAACAGTAATTATCATTGCACACCGGATTACATCTGTAATCGATAGTGATATGGTAGTTGTATTAAGTCATGGGTTTGTCGAAGAATGTGATTCTCCTTTGAGGTTGCTAGAAAACAAGTCCTCGTCATTTGCAAAGCTCGTTGCAGAGTACACCTCAAGGTCAATCCAGAATGAAGAAAATTAGTTAACACCAATATGAGAGTCCATTTAAGAAGTTAAATAGTTAGATTTAGAAAGATGCTGATGAAATGATACTGCAATGACTGCACTGGATGAAGTTAGGATCCTACATGTACAAAATCTGGCTAAATTATACTCAAAAAGCAGAGTTCTAGTATTGACGTTTTCACAGTTGGTGAACCTCTCATTTGTAACCAGTGTCAATTGTAATATATATAAATGCATGATTTTGGTTGTATTTAATTAGAAGTTGATTGTAATGGTATTAATACTGTTATATATGCAAAAGTTTGTCCTTGAATTGTGAGTCTTCCTTGGCAAAGAGGGATTTTCAAGATTTCCATATATTCATGGATTGCCTTTCTTGGTTTAAGTTGAGTGGTGATGAAAACTTGTGCTGCATTTTGTACCGTCATTGTGTTCCTAAGAAACAATGCTTGTACCAGTCATTTTTTGTTCATAAGTTCCTAAGCCATCTTTTGTCGGCAATGACATTAAAAAGAAAATAAAAGAAATTCGTCCAACTCGACATTTCTTTCAATTTGATTCAAGTTCTTCATTGTATCACTGGAATTACAGTGCTGTTTTACTTCGAACTTCATCAGATGATTCTTCACTTGTTTAAGGTAATATTTAAAAATCCTTGCACATCCGAGAATTCAACCTAGTAAGACATTTTATAAGGTCTTGCCTTTTCTAATTCTTTCAACTTTTTTGCGCTATTCTGATTCATACTTTCTTTTATATTTTTCTAAACAAAAGTCCATTTTACTTTGTGACTCTGGACAGCTCAGCAGCAAGTTCTGGGAGTTTGCTTTCTTTCTTTTGCAACTTTGGATTCTCCAGATTCCAGAAGAGAAGGTAAAAGGTTATTAATCTTGATCTCTTCATATTTTTCTTGTGTACTTGCCATTTTAGCTAAGGTAGAAAAGAACTGGGTAGTTCTGTTGAAAATCACCTACGGTTATAGACTTATATGGTGAAAAGTTTTATCACTTTCTAACTATGTTTGTTGCTTCATTACTTTTGTTTCAGTTGTCTTGGGCTCCATGGACTAAAACTCTTTGTTCAAGCACTTTGCCAATTCATAACTGTTGATTATAATGTATACAGTCTAAGGTAGATGTCACAAATAGAGACATTCAAACTGAAATTACTCTTTTATTTGCTGATACCCTCTATAATTCATCATCGTTCCTCTTCTCATCAATAGTACATCTGTCCCTGAACCATGGTCTTTATCGATGGTGATGATGTTGAGATCCTTTAGCTTAAAAGTGTGTGTTTTGTCGTTTTCATAATATCAAAACAGGGTCAAGGAGAGAACCAGGTCAGTTATATTATCAGAGAAGGTTCTGCTAGAACTGGCACCCTTTCAAAAACATAGAGATACCTGTGGACTAACTCAACTGATCTTGAGTTTTATAGTGTCGTAGCTTACCAATGTGACTTTGGGCTTTTGGTCAATCCTGTAAGAACAGATTACGGTGAAAAGTGAAAACTATTCTTCAATGCATAAGTTGAACATAGATATATGAATTTGGTAGATTGTTTGGTAGTAGTGACCAAAGTACTTGACTGTAATATGTGTCTAGTTTGTTGCTAGCTATGTTTCATACACTGCACGGTGTTAGTTGAGTTGCACTCTTGATTCTTTGTCTTCATATAATGAAGTATTATTATTACCCTCATTTTGTTCCTTTACAATTCTATTGAAAGCTGTGCTTTGAGTTGATCCTTTAACCTCATGGGAAAATTCTAGCTCGTAGCCCGTCAATCATCTTAGGAAACAGACTTCTAAAGGCTGTAGTTTTCAGTCCTCAGGTAGAGCTGCCAATTCTTGTTAATGGTGTGTTTATGCCTTGATGTGAGTTCATTTCGGGTTATTGTTAAAATGCAGACAAGCATCACAAATTTCACACCCCTTTTTCCTGACAAATTGATGAATTTTGTTTGCCACCCACTCGGCAACCAGTGTCTGTGGCAGCCACTGGACAAGAACCAATCAGGAACGGGTCCTGTGGCCTCTACAATGGGGTAGGTTGGGGTTATGTTAACTTTAATCATAGTTTTTCCATGACCTGGTATTAATGTCAATTAAAAAAAAAATGATACCTGCAAATTGAATCACATTGTTGATTTAATTACACTCTAAGGTCACTAAAGTTCAACTTTCAGTAGTTAAGTCGAGCACGCCTGATTTAACAATCCCAGATTCTTGTCCACTTTGAATGAACTTGTAGTTGACTTTGACCTTGGATGATTGAGTTTGCTTGCTGCCTTTTGTCTGTTGACCATTTTGCTCGTAGAGGCACCTTGGTCACCAAGCTATTGCATTTCTGATTGTTTGACCTTTTTTTTCATCCTCCTTTCTTTTTCTCAGTAGTATGAATTTCAAAGTTTTCTTCAACACTTGCAGATGCCTACTTGGCAATAGCCCATAAACCTCTCCCCCTACCAGGATTCTCATTAGCTAGAGCACAGACAGTGGAAATGAACACGAGTATCACACAAATCACCCTTTCCTTCCTATCTCTAAAATACCGTGCTCCTAACTTTTTTCACAGTCCGATGTTCTTACAGGAATCCTCTGTTTTCATACACTTAGTTTTGTTATTTGGCCTAATGTTTTCGTGGGTATGCAAAATGCTTCGAAGCAGACCCAATGAACGCCCCAAAGACAGAAACTTCTGGTATCATACACTCGTTCTCTTCTCTTCTCTGTCTCTTTCTTTATACAATCTAGTATTCTTTTGCTTGAATTACTTCTATTGGGATATTGGTGAAAATCTAGCAACCATTTTGGATTCTGCACTCCAAGTTGTTGCTTGGTTCTTTGTTTTTGTTTACTTGCATGCTCGACTGAAGCACTCAAGTGGTTTACAGTTTCCACTGCTGTTGAGAATTTGGTGGGGGTGTTACCTCGCTGTTTCTTGTTATTGCCTTGCAATACACATAGCTCAATGCAGGGAAGACCAATGTTCACAGACTCAAGTTTTTGTGTCAGATTCTGTGTATGTCATATCAGGGATTTTCTTTTCCTGTGCTGGTATTTTTGGGAAGTTTATTAAGGAGAATACTATTCTCCAGGAGCCCCTTTTGAATGGTAATGATAGTATTGATTCAAACAGGAGTGTGGGAAGTGAAACAGTTAGTCCTTATTCAAATGCTGGCTGTTTCAGTATCCTAACTTTCTCTTGGGTGAGCCCTCTAATTTCCAAAGGCTACAAGAAAACCTTGGAGCTTGAAGATGTTCCTTCTCTTCCTAATGAAGATGATGTTAACAAGTCATATATGACTTTTAGAAATTATTTGGATTTCGCTAGAGATGGTAGTGTTGACAAGGTCACAACTATGCAGCTTGTGAAGTCGCTGATCGCCACTTCATGGGCAGATATCCTATTGACAGCTTTTTATTGCCTCCTTTGCACATTGACCTCTTTTATCGGTCCCTATCTCATGGACACCTTTGTCCAATACCTTAATGGAAAGAGGGAAACAAATGAAGGGTATGTTCTAGTTTCCACATTTTTTATTGCGAAATTTGTGGAATGCCTTGCCCTAAGGCATTGGTTTTTTAGGCTTCAAGTAGTTGGCATTAGGGCAAAAACCGTTCTTATGGGAAGCATCTACAGTAAGGTGTTATCTCTCTCTTGCACGTCAAAGCAAGGCCATACAAGTGGGGAAATGATCAATTTCATGTCCATTGATGCAGATAGGGTTGGACAATTTTGTTGGTACATGCATGATCCATGGACTGTCATTTTGCAAGTTGTACTAGCTTTGCTGATTTTGTATAAAAATCTAGGCCTTGCATCAATAGCTGCATTTGTTGCAACTGTGCTCATAATGCTGGTAAATTATCCTGTCTCAAGCCTTCTTGGAAAATACCAGGAAAAGCTAATGGAATCCAAGGATAAGAGAATGAAGGCTACAACTGAGATGTTGAAGAATATGAGAATTCTTAAGCTTCAAGCATGGGAAATGAAATTCTTGTCTAAGATTGTTGAGCTAAGAAATACTGAGAACGGATGGTTGAAAAATTTTCTCTATACTACAGCTATGACAACCTTTCTTTTCTGGAGTGCCCCAACATTCTTGTCTGTGGTTACTTATCTTACATGTGCGATTATGGGTACCCCTCTTGAATCCGGGAAGATTTTATTTGCACTTGCAACATTTTGGATTCTTCAGGAACCTATATATACTCTACCAGATGTTATCTCCACAATGATTCAGACAAAAGTTTCCCTTGATAGAATTGCCTCATTCCTTTGCCTCGAAGATCTAGAACCTGATTCTGTAGAAAGACTTCCAAGAGCTACATCTAAGCTAGCAGTTGAGATAAGTGGAGGAAACTTTACCTGGGATCCACCTGCTCTAATCCCTACATTGAAGGATATCAATCTCAGAGTTCACCATGGTACGAAGGTAGCAATTTGTGGTGCTGTTGGTTCGGGAAAGTCAACCTTACTTTCTTGTATATTGGGAGAAGTACCAAAGATATCTGGAATTTTAAGGTTGAGTGGCTCCAAGGCTTATGTTTCTCAATCCTCTTGGATACAGAGTGGCACAATAGTCGATAATGTTCTATTTGGTCTGGAAATGGATAGTATAAGATATGAAAGGGTTCTTGAAGCATGCTCATTGAAGAAGGATCTTGAAATCTTGGCCTTGGGTGATCAGACAATTATCGGTGAGAGGGGCATCAATTTGAGTGGTGGGCAAAAGCAAAGGATACAAATTGCACGTGCTTTGTACCAAGATGCTGACATATATATATTTGATGATCCTTTTAGTGCTGTTGATGCTCACACTGGTAGTCATCTCTTTAAGGTACAGTTATTGCGCCCATAGAGTACATCTTTTCAAACAACTACATTTGTAAGCTACTGATTGTTCTTTTGTTTTCTTAATGAATGATAGCTTTCCTTGTTCTCTTATTGTAGGAATGTTTACTTGGGCTTTTAGAAACTAAAACCGTGATATATGTCACTCACCAATTGGAATTCTTACCTGCTGCTGATCTGATTTTGGTGAGACATGAAAATTTCTTTGTTTCTACTTTCTACACCTTTGTCAATTCATGAATAATATATAACATGTACATCTTTTGGAAAGGTAATGAAAGAAGGGAGGATAATGCAAGCTGGAAAATACAGGGATATTCTTGATATAGGGAAAGACTTCGTTGAACTTGTGGGAGCACATGAACATGCCTTATCCATGCTACAGTCAATTGGCTGTGAAGCTGCAAATGCAGTTGACGAGGAACGCAATCATAAGGAAGCTTCAGATAATAAAAGTGAAAATGCTGATGATATGACTGGACTTAATGGACAACTAGTGGAAGAAGAAGAACGAGAGAAAGGTAGAGTTGGACTTTCAGTGTACTGGAAGTATATGACAACAGCATATGGAGGAGCATTGTTGCCTTTCATACTGCTTTCGCAAGTTCTCCTTCAGATTCTTCAGATCGGAAGCAATTATTGGTTGGCTTGGGCAACTCCTGTCTCGTCTGACACAGATGAACCAACAGTCGATGGAAGTACTTTGATACTCGTCTATGTTGCTTTGTCCGTTGGAAGTGCTTTTTGTGTCTTGGCGAGGGCGATCTTGCTTGTGACAGCAGGATACAAGACAGCAACTTTACTTTTTAGTAAGATGTATGACTGCATGTTCCGTGCTCCAATGTCATTTTTTGATGCAACGCCCAGTGGACGAATCTTAAACCGGGTAAGTAAAAAAAAGTTCTACTTGTTCAAACCAATTGTCTCATTTCTCATTGTTCAAACCAAGTGGCATGAATATTCTGAACTATGTTGTTTACGTTACAGGCCTCTACAGATCAGAGTGCTGTTGATATGAAGATTCCATATCAAATTGATTCATCTGCTGTCTCAGTGATTCAACTTCTCGGAATTATTGTGGTAATGTCACAGGGCACGTGGCAGGTTCTCGTGATTTACATTCCTGTTATTACAATCTGTCTTTGGTGCCAGGTAAAATTTCATGATCTTGGGATAAATGCCTAATATGCTTAATACATTCCAATTATTATAGGTTGGATGCTGGGTTTTCATGTTTTTCACATCCTGATTTTCATTGTGTTTCGCAGCAATATTATCTACCATCAGCACGAGAACTTTCTCGATTGATTGGAGTAACGAAAGCTCCTGTTATACAACATTTTGCGGAGACAATATCTGGAGCAGTAACTATTAGGAGCTTCAATCAACAAGCAAGATTTCACGAAACAAGCATGAATCTGATAGATAATTATCTGCGGCCTATATTTTACAACTCTGTAGTGATGCAATGGCTTTGCTTCCGCTTGGACATGCTATCTTTGGTTGCTTTTGCGTGTTGCTTGATCTTCTTGATTTCTATTCCAGTGGGATCAATTGATCCCGGTATGTAATTTTCCTTGCTTGTTCGTTATCTTGAAAAACTCTCTGCCTTTGTGTAACGAAATATACTTCATTATACTGACTCTTCATCTTTCTTCAGGCATTGCTGGGTTAGCTGTGACTTATGGGCTTAGTCTGAACCATATACTAGGATGGGTGATATGGCATTTGTGTAATATGGAAAATACAATCATTTCAGTTGAGCGAATCCTTCAATATACTTGTCTTCAAAGCGAACCTCCACTCGTGATCGAAGGAAATAGGCCAGACAAACTTTGGCCATCAAATGGACAAGTTGATATTCAAAACCTCCAAGTAAGTTATAGCAAAAAAATCATAATGTTCAGATCCCAAAATTCATATGGGTTTCACTCTGGTTAAGGTTGTTTCGTAAATGAATACTCTCTTTTGTTTCACGTATGAAATGGTATTTGTAGGTTCGTTATGCACCGCACATGCCACTCGTATTGCGAGGTATAACATGCACTTTTGTAGGAGAAAGAAAGACTGGCATTGTTGGAAGAACAGGCAGTGGGAAATCAACCCTCATACAAGCTCTATTTCGCATAGTTGAAGCTGCATCTGGTCAAATCAACATAGATGGTATCGACATTTCTTCAATCGGATTGCATGATTTACGGTCTAGATTAAGCATAATCCCCCAGGATCCCACCATGTTCGAGGGCACAGTTCGTAGCAACTTGGACCCACTAGAAGAGCACACTGATGAGCAGATTTGGGAGGTAATTAACAGTATTTATCTCAAAGTTTCCTTTTACCTGAATGGTGTTGAACTAAACTGAATAAATAGCAATATATGAGGGAAAAACTAAGTTGTAGAACTTAATATAACTGTATGCAATGTGATATCGATGAAACAAACAGAGCCTAGCTAACGCACTTTGTGATCGTTTAGGCCCTCGATAAGTGCCAACTTGGGGACGAAGTCAGAAAGAAAGAAGGAAAGCTAGATTCAACAGGTTCCTCACTCTATATATTGTAGTAGTAGTACGATTCTGAGTAGCTTTTTTATTCAGTATAAGAATGAAATGGTGCTGATTATTGGCGGATTTTCAGTTACTGAGAATGGAGAGAATTGGAGCATGGGACAGAGACAGCTTGTTTGTCTTGGCCGCGTACTGCTTAAAAGGAGCAAGATACTGGTGCTCGATGAAGCAACTGCATCAGTCGACACAGCGACAGACAATCTAATTCAGCAGACACTGAGGGATCACTTCTCAGATTCGACAGTGATTGTCGTTGCTCATCGCATTACATCTGTTATCGACAGTGATGTGGTAGTCCTCTTGAGTAATGGACTTGTTGAGGAATGCGATTCCCCTATGAGGTTGCTGGAAGATAAGTCATCTTCGTTTGCAAAGCTTGTTGCAGAGCACACTACAGATCAGAACCCAGCAAGGCTACAGTGCTGGAAAAATCATACTGTAACTTACAAGTTAAGATAGACTTCCAGGTTTACAAGTGTTACTACTTTCTTCATTTTGATTTGGTGAAGTAAATTTCACTTGCTAATGTTCCAAGACATTATACTGTGGCATTGAGAAATGATTAACAACTTAGCTTTGCTGTTATGAAGCATAAGCTAGTGCTTGTCGGTCAAAACAAAAGCTCGTTTGGCCAAATTTCTACAACTCCAATCTTTTTCTCACGCGTTCCTCATCCCCGCTTTCTCTTTCTCTAAAACCTAATTTGTAACTTCTACTCCCAACCAACCGTGATAAGTTGCACCTCATTGCCAAAAAAAAAAAAAAAAAAGAGATCATAAAAGTGAAGCTTCTAAAAACATGACTCTTAATTCAATGGAGGGACGTTTATATATAAAACTCTAGTACAAATCAGCATCACAAACGTCTCGCTCTCTCAAGTCTCACCTCACAACAATAGCAAGATGCCACTCTTTATACCTACATTACATACACAAATGAGCCCCAAAAACAGAGGCCCAAAACATAAAACCACAAAACTGAAGAACAAAACCAAAAGCAAAGGAAAAAAAAACCCATCACAGGAGCCCAAGAGTAAAGCCCAACAACATCATCAACAGGGCCCAACACTCTAAAATGTATGAGTAGGATCATCAGTGGAGGCAGTAGTTGTTGTAGTAGTAGTAGTTTTCTTAGATTGATCCTTTCCCTCTTTCTCACCTCCAACAAAGGTGTTCTTCACAGCCTCAGCAGCCCCTTGGGCCATGTTCATCACTTGCTCCCCGGTCCTCTGCACGATCCCTCCGGTTTTCTCCTTCCCGGCCTCGGCTGTCTCCTTGGCCGACTGCGTCATGTCGGACGCCTTTTGCTTGGTGGCCTCAGCCGCCCCCATTGCCTTGTCCTTCGCCATTTGGGCCTTCTCGGACACGAACCCTTGGCTTTGGTCCTTGGACTCTACGGCCCGTCCCTTGGCGGATTGGGCCGTTTCGGAGGTCTTGTCCTTGGTTGCTTGGGCTGAGCCTGCTGCCCTGTCCTTGGTAGCTTGGGCTGAGTCCATTACCTTGTCCTTGGTTGCCTGGGCTGTGTCCTTCATTGACTCTGTTGTTTCTCTTCCCTTGTCCATCATGTTGTCCTTCTTGGCCTGTCAATTGGGCCCAATTTGTGAGTATAACAATTTGAAGTAAGGTCCTGTTCGGTGTGGTTGCCAGTTGCCAATTTTTGGTTTTGAAAAATTTTCAACTCTACGTAGAAATTTAATTTAAAGTTGAATTTTTTTTGTGCTTACAGTTCCCTGCTTCATTTTCAAAAAAAAAAAAAAAAAAAAAAAAAAAAAAAAGTGGTTTCCAAAAACTGATTTTGAGTTTTCAAAAAAACTGAAAACCACCCAAAACAGGGCCTTAATTTGTTACCATGTTGACATGTTACAAGACACATGTATTGTCATATCAAGTTCATGTTTTCTTAACACTTCTTCAGTAAGTTTTTTTTATAACTTCTTCAGTAAGCAAGCATACAAATAGATACAAATCAGATTTTTAAATTGGTTTTCAATACAACTTTTATAAGAAAATGTTACAAAATTTATATTAAGGTAGTAACTCACATATATACACCTATATTAATGTTCAATATGATACCCTAAAACCAATTAGTACCAGGTAAAACAGTCCACTAATCTTTATATGCTTTTGTGATTTTCTTTATACCTCCAATACAACACGATAACCCACATATGTATTCTTAGCACCTATATGAAATTATTTTTACATAAATCAGACTTAAACTCACTACATATGAAAAATGAGGTTCAGAAAAATATTTTAGAATGATATTGAGCTGAACTTATTAATCGAATGCACTGAACTTATGAATATGAACTAAACATAATCGACCACATTAAATTGAACTGAATGCAGAATGATAAAACAAAGTCAAATGCACTGAACTTATGAATATAAACTAAACATAACCGACCATATTAAACTGAACTAAATGCAGAACGACAAAACAAACCGAAGTAAAAGGTAAGACGATGAATTACCTCAGCACGGCCAGCGGCCTCACCAGCTCTGTAGTTCTGTCCATGGGATGCCATATTAATCTCTCTTTTTCTTCTCTTAAAAACTCTCAAGTAGCAACTAGTGTCTGAAATGATACTCTTTTGATCAAAGCAATTCTAAAAGTAGAATGATATTGAGTAGTTGAGTTGGATGCTAAGCTGCTCATTGTAACATGATATTTATAGACTATGGACACTCACTTTGTTTGTGGACACGTGTCCAACTTATTGACACGTACAGTACCACGTGCCGTGCAGCTGTTTGTTACTATGTCTCGAAACTGGTGCCCGCCGTCCCGTTGGGGTGGAGCATTGCGGACATGACACATAGATCATTGTTTGATTAAATTTAAGTTATTTTAATAATTTATTTATACTTACTTTTACTGTACTAATAATATGGTATATATCTAGTGTTTATGGGATATGTGCTAAGGTGTTTCATTTGTCTTATTTCCTTTTTTGGTTGAGGGTGGTTTAATTTTAGTGAGTCAAGAGTCTAGGGCTGATTATAATAATGGAAGGTTCTAGGTTTAGTTTGATGAATGTGGCTTCTAAGATTTAGTTTATGATATAAATCTGACAACTTTATCAGTTAATTGGAGTTAACTAGTACAGTATGTCTATAATTAGAAACCAAGTTATTAGGTTATGTCATGTGTGTGAAATTAATTGGTGATGTTCTGGATTTTGATAGTTTCAATTATATACTGTCTTTATAAAGTCGGTAGCCAACTATTCTATCATTATTCATGAGTTTTCTCATAGGTAGTAGGAAGTAGTACTGCTAATTAACTTTACTTATGGTAGGGTGTCAGTTTTAGGTGTCCAATTTACCAATAAGTTATCGGTCTAGTTGGTTCAATACTCTCATCATCCCTTAGTTAATGACGAGGATTTGATTATTGTTAAGAGGAAAACTACTTACTAAAAGAAGCACTTTATATCCCTTCTTGGGTCGAGTTTTAGTTTGACTAGGGTTTGTCTGGTCCAAAAGGTCAAGGTAAATTTGTAGTTCAAACTAAAAATAAATTTTGGAGTCCAAATTTTAAGTCATGCTGGATACATTATTTAAACTTTTAGCTTTTTATTGTCATGATCTAGCGGTTAACAATGATGAGTTTTTAGGTACTTTAGGTTTCATTATGTTCGATTTTCCTGTGTTAAGACTCGTTATAAAAAGTGCATATTGATTGCTATGTCGTGCTTCTCACGGACTGATTATTATGTGGTACAATTAAATATGCAGTTAGTTATTTTAAATTATTTTTTAAATATTCATAAATGGCATCATTTGGAAAAAAAAATTACTCATGTGAGTGGCGGAAAACCAAGCGTCACCTTCATTGTAGAACGGAGGGAGTATGATTTTTCAATATATATATAAACATTTCATCATCTTTCATTGAAATTACAAGAGAGTAATGAAAAGAAATTATGATGACTTAGTCACTCTATTATGTATGTACAGTATATATGGTTATGTATACAGTGAGAGTAATAATAATAATATTATATAAAATAATAATATTAACATTGTTTATGGCACAAAGTTAAAATAGCTTGTAAAAGGCAAATAAGTTCTGCTTATGCTCTCAACTTAAGTATGTTTAGAATTTAGGGTATAATCTCTAATTTTCCTATCCAACTTTAATTAAACTCCTACCAAATTTTGAATTTGGAACCAAGTTGAAAACCTGGTACCAAACTCAAATTTTCCATACATTTTGATTTGCTAAGTTGCAGGTGATACAAAAATGCAAAAATTTAAACTGTAATTTCTCACTTCATTTCTTCTAACGTAGAATATACACTTGAGTGAAAAACAAACAAATAAATAAATAAGTAAATAAATAAAAGAATTTAAAAGTATAAAAAAATTTGAGGAGAAATACTCCTCAAATATTTCAGCACTCTCCAGCAGAGACCTTTATAGATACACACAAGTAAAACCTCATAGACTACACAATAACTTCTAGAAGAAAAACATAACTCCAAAACTGATAAACCAGCTATGCAACCTTCAGAAGTTTCAGATGCAGCCTTGCCAGTTTCCCATCATTCAAACACAATTCAGCCTTAGCTTGCAGAACTCATAATCATCCATCCACTGAAAAATCACAGACATGCACCACCTAATAATTCGGTAGGATGAAGAAAGAGGCGGAGTTGATGTTTTTTATTTTTTTTATTTTTTTGGTTCACACCAAGATATTCACCATGACAACAGTGACTATTCCCCGCGAGAACCAACATCATAAGTATAGCCATGTTGTGAACATACCAACATCAATATGCCATTTAGCCTATACTTTCACAACAAAATGTAAAGACAATAACAAAATCCAAGTTTGATCATTCATAATTTTTATTAAAGATGATTTTACATAACCAAAAGTACACAAAGTGGCCCCTGGCCTGATGAAGTTGAGCCATATAGAGCTATACAATCAAAGATCTACAATTGATTTACAGTCCAATAGCATCATCATCATCATCAATAGGCCCAAGTAAGTACACTAAAGCCCAACACCATCATCATCAATATGGGCCCAACCCAACAACACATCTAAAATTTACTAGTAGGATCGTCAGTGGAAGCAGTAGTTGTAGTAGTAGCAGTTTTCTTAGATTGATCATCTCCCTCTTTGTCACCCCCACCAAAGGTGTTCTTCACAGTCTCAGCAGCACCTTGAGCCATGTTCATCACTTGCTCTCCTGTCCTCTGCACAATCCCTCCGGTTTTCTCTTGCCCCGCCTCGGCTGTCTCCTTGGCCGACTGCGTCATCTCGGACGCCTTCTGCTTGGTGGCTTCAGCCGCCCCCATTGCCTTGTCCTTTGCCATTTGTGCCTTCTCGGACACGAAGCCTTGGCTTTGGTCCTTGGACTCTACGGCCCGGTCCTTGGCAGATTGGGCCGATTCGGAGGTTTTGTCCTTGGTTGCTTGGGCTGAGCCTGCTGCCTTGTCCTTGGTTGCCTGAGCTGTGTCCTTCATGGACTCTGTTGCTTCCCTTCCCATGTCCATCATCTGGTCCTTCTTCGCCTGTGAGTATATCAAATTATTATTTTTTTCCATGAGAAGCGCAAAGGTTAGTATAACACATGAGTTGCGTAATTCCAAACGTAACCTTCATTTGAGAACGGATGGAGTATAATTTTATTATATATAAATAGGGGAGGGGTCGGAATCGAACCTGTAAAGTAATATACCTAAGTCCTCAATCTTAACTATTAGGCCAAGATTTCAACCGCGTGAATATATCAAATTAATGATGATGACACCCTAAAACTAATGAATTAATACCAGGTGAGTAGTCCACCGTGCGTGATTTTCTTTGTACTTCCAACAACTAAGATAACTCACATATGTATTTTCATCACCTAAATTTTTCAACATGATTCTTAATTCTAATAGGTGACATTATCTTTGCATCTGTATCCACTTTAAACTCAATAAAACACATGGAAAGTTATATCTAAGGCCTCAATCATTCATTTTACTGAAATGGCGTTAAACTGAACTGAATGAAATATAACTGAATTCACTAAACTTCATTTCAAATCCAGAGGTTAATCGTACTCTGGCAACTTTACGTAAGGCAGAGTTTGGTTTTTTGAATATAAAATGATAACGACAAGATAAGTTACCTCAGCACCGCTAGCGGCCTCACCGGCTCCGAAGTTCTGTCCATTGGATGCCATGATCTCTCTTTTCCTTCTCTTAGAAAAACACAAACACGTATAGTAGCAGTGTCTGAAATTATACTATGATGATCAAAGTAGTTCTATAAGTAGAATGATTTTGAGTTGAGTTGGATGGTAATTAGCTGCTTAGTGTAAGATGATATTTATAGAGTATATGGACACTTACCTTTTTAGTGGACACTTTCCTACTTATTGACACGCACAATAGCACGTGCCATGCAACTGTTTGCTAATATATATCTGGAAACTACTCAACCCGCTGTTCTGTTGGGGCAGACCATTATGGACACGACACCTCGTTCGGGTTGTTATGATTAACTTAGCTATAGTTGTTTTGATTAACTTTTTAACTCATTTTATAACCCTGAAATATAATAAAATAAAACGTTAACTTATTTTATAGTATCCTTACATATACGTGTATACTCGGGAGTATATATAATCTACTTCTTTGGGAGATGCTAAGTGTTTCTATTTGTCTTCTTTCCTTTTTTGGGTGGGTGTGGTTTAGCTTTTGTGATTAATGAGTCATGGGAATGACTATAATATTGGAATGTTCTAGATCAGATATATAGTTTATGATTAAAAAAATTAAATTGAATTTTTTTTTTTTAAAAAAAATAGCAATTTTATCAGTTTAGGGTTAGTTTGGTTCGCCTAAAACTACTTGAACTGAACAGAACGATTTGAACTGAACGACCTGAACTGAACTGAACGACCTGAACTCAACGGAATGAATAGTAATTTGTGAGTGAAACAAGTACATGGCCTGAAATGAACGACCTTAACTGCATTGAACAGCCTGAATTGAACTGCACATGCACGACCTGAAATGGAATTGGTTAAGGTAAAATGATCACACCATTAGTCAACTAAAGTATATCAGGTTCGATTCCCCCCTCCCCTGTTGTATGTAAATTTCTTATATCGACCTCTGTGTCTCCTTTTTTGGAAAAAAAAAAAAAAGTACATCTATGTTTTTCATAAAAGCTTTTAAGTTACTAGCTTTAGCTATTGTCTCTTGTAATATAGAGCTCAAACAATATTCTTTCAAAGTGGAATTCTTCTCCATTTGATTGCAGATTTGCAACAAAATATACTTTACCATGCCCCTTAGTGTCTTAGAAACTACTACTCTATAAACCTTCTAACATCAATGGCATGGCGATGAGAGAGGGGAGGAATATTTATTTGAGAATTGGGGCAATATAATTTCATTTATTAATTGTATTATATTTCATGAGTGATGATAGATAGATAATTTGAGGGATTAGATATATCATGTATATGACCTTATTTCTACAGATATGACATATAACGAAAGATTAACAATAAGATTCAAATCTCATGAAATATAGTTTCAAATGTTAGTTATCTAAGAAGAGCATCCATGTTTCACTTTTGAGAAATTTCAGCTAAGGTATTTATACAAGAATTATATAGCCTAACAACACCAACAAATATCACAGACAACGTAAGCTACCTTCCAAAATATGAAAAACTTAACATGTTGACCATATTTACAAAACTTTTTTGTAAAACTTATAGCAGATTAGGTAGGAAATATAATATTGATGTTATTTTTTGGTGAAAATAGTGTAAATATGTACAATACACAATCTCAATGAACCTCAAACAACAACCTCATATTTAACAAACAAACAAACAAACAAACAAAAACAATCTCATGTTTAACCTAAACTACACATAAAGGGTTGATTGGTCAAACTTCTACCAACTTTTACTTTTCCTTCAGCTTCTCACATTCTTCAGCGTAAAAAGTCTTCACATGCTCATCATCCACTTTTAACTAAAAAGTTGAAACAAAATTAGAAGTAAAAGTTGGGGGCATGGGGCAATGAAGGAGGGATATTGTAACAACAAGAAATAGATGGTTTACCAAGCAGACTTTATATTTACTGGTTGTATTCCACTTCTATACGTGAATCTGCATACAAAAAACCTATTGTATTCAATAAGGCGAGTATTGTGCAATATTGCCAATTGGAAATCCCATAATAGGAAGCACTATCAACCTCTAGTTAGCAAAATAGTTAACAGTGAGGTAATTAACTAGTGTTTCAATATAGTGAAAACACTAATCAATACCCTAAAAGCTACTCTCTCGGTTCTACAAACAAGGTGACGCTTGGTTTTCTGCAACTGACATATATGTGAGTTGCGGAAAATCAAGCGTCACCTTCTTTAGATAACGGAGGGAGTATTACTAAACGAGGCCCGAGCAACTATTGGGTGGAATTGTATGGGTTTCCAAATCTAAAGATGACAAACAAAAATGATACATTTATCATTATTGTAGCAAGAAACACAATAGTTACGTTGTCATGTTTAAGGGAATTTCATCTAGTAGTAAAACTGAGAAATGAAACTCTATTAGGTGGGGCCTGCATCATAAAGCGTTACATGTCATAAAAACATCACATTTCCTGGTTCTCCCCTGACCCTTTACTTGCTTTGAGTGTTGCATTGCAATGAAATGAATAAATTCAACTCATTTTATTTCAATTCATCTAAGATTTAGTACAGATGAAATAAAATCGGTCATTTGAATATTGTTAAACGGCTCTATTAAATTGATTCAATAAACATCTTTCTGCTGATGAAATAAAATCAACGTTACAATTTTTATATTTACTGTAAATTTTGTTATTATAAATACCCTATAGTTGGTCTCACATAACCATAGCCCCTCCACCCCCTATCTCAACTCCATAATAAGTAGCCTTAAGCTTAATACAAAGATATACAAATTTAACCTCATCAAAAATTTCTAAAACCTTTCAAAACAATGGCTACTACCCTTACAATGTTGGCTCTTTTTGCCTCAACATGCAATGTCTTAGTTATGATGTGTGAAAGCCATGTTACAACAAATGATTCAGTCATTAAGTGTGGGAGCATGGGCGATGAAGCTACGGGCTTGTGTGAAGAAAGCGTATGTGCAAACCCACCTGAGGGTACATGTGGAGGGCCGGGAGAAAAATGCTCAGGTGCAGAAGGAGATGCGTGTAAAGGACCAGGCCAAGGTGCAGGTGCGGGTGCGGGTGCGGGTGCGGGCTCAAATGGAAGTCGAGGTTCTGCAGGTGCAGGTTCTGGTGCGGGTGCGGGCGCCGGTGCCGGTGCAGGTGCTAATGCTAGGGGTAGTGCAGGTAGGGGTGCAGGTATGGGTGCAGGTAGAGGAGCAGGTAGAGGTGCAGGTGCAAGCTCTGAGACAGGTGCAGGGTCAGAGCCAAGTGCAAGTACACTGGAGTGAAAATTAAAACTCCGAGTGTACTCCATAATAAGTTAGAATGGTTTTTCATGTCAGATAATGAAAAAGGATAAAGATACTAGTTTTCGAACTACATTGAAATAAAAAGATTTTTTCTAAGTAAAAGTTGCTTCGAATTAAAGTCTGTTGAGACTTTTATGTTTTAATGGGAAAATTTGTTGTGAATTGCGGTTAATATAAATATAAAAAGTTGAGTAGTGAACAAAGTTGCATTTATTGTTCATTAATAACACCCCTATTTATTTCCCTTGAGAAAAAACAAGCCCTTTTTTGTGAAAATATCATAATCCGGTGAACGAAAATATGAAATAACTATGCTACCCTTGAAATAATTTTTATAAAAATTATAAATTGTTGATTTTACTATAAGAAAATAAAAACTAAAAAAAGAATAAAAAAGAATAACATAGAAGATGGAGTAACCTTCAAACATTCCAGCATTATTTGATACTCGGGATTGCCGTGTAAAAAAATGACTATAACAGTACAATTTTTTTTTTATAGTAAATCACCAATTTATAATTTTTATAGAAATTATTTCAAGGGTAGTATGGTTATTTTATATTTTCGGTCACCAGATTATGATCGGAACCGGTGAGAAGTTATATCATTGAAATTAAATTCAATTCTAGGGTAGCTCACTGATATTATTGAAACCTCAGGGTATCTCACCGATATTACTTGAAACCTTAGGGTAGCTCACTGATATTTTTCCTTTTTTTTTTTTTGGTGTCGACAAGGATACTTTTCTTAATTGGGCCCGGCTAAAGGGCGCATAGTCTCGGATATTACACAAATAAATTCGCATAAGTGCTCTACATGAGGCTTGAACCCCTAACCCATAGTATGTATTATATATTCAATTTTTCTTTTTTCTCTTCTCTCTTCCTTCTTTCCCTAGCTTTCATCTCTATTTATTTAAGGATTGTACGTCATAAACTTTTTTACCGGTGGTAATCCTTTATTTCTCATTGATTTTCCTTTTTTCTGTTTGTTTATTACAATAGTCCCCATCTCTCTCTTTGAGAGGTATTTATCCCATTTAGTGAGTACTTTTGTCTCTATTTGTGAGAGTTTCTAGTCTCTAATTTTTTAGAGTTTTGAGTTTGTAGTTTCTTAGAGTGTCTGTTGTAGTTGTTCGTTAGTTTTTGTTATATGATTTGCAGGAAAAATCAGATCTATATCTACAGGAATCAAATGAATTCATCACTTTGAAAACTCTGCCGAAACGATGGACCACCTCGTGTAAGATTGTAATATAACAATTGATTTGAGCGCGTGCGGTTTCATTACATTTTAGTTATCTTGGAATAAAGATTTATTTTGATTTGCATTCTTTCGATTTTGATATAACTTTAAGATGCCGTATGACGCTCAATTTTAGAAAAAATTAGTAGAATTTTGCAAGAGCAAATTACAATTTAGCATTAACTTACTCAACAGAAATTGAAGGAAATAGTAGAATTTTGCAAGAGCAAATTACATTTTGGCCCTTTATATCAAACTCCCAAGTTCCAAAACTCCATAATCACATTCATATTGATGAAAATTATTTTTACTTCATAATACATAAAGTTACTACTTAACCACTAATGAAGTTGAGCCACATAGAACTACACAAGTCCAATGGCATCATCATCATCATCATCAATAGGCCCAAGTACACTAAAGCCCAATACCATCATCAATCTGGGCCCAACCCAACAAGAGATCTAAAATGTACTAGTAGGACCATCAGTGGATGCAGTAGTTGTAGTAGTAGTAGTTTTCTTAGATTGATCATCTCCCTCTTTGTCACCCCCACCAAAGGTGTTCTTCACAGTTTCAGCAGCACCTTGAGCCATGTTCATTACTTGTTCTCCTGTCCTTTGCACGATCCCACCGGTTTTCTCTTGCCCGGCCTCGGCTGTCTCCTTGGCCGACTGCGTCATCTCGGACGCCTTTTGCTTGGTGGCTTCAGCCGCCCCCATTGCCTTGTCCTTCGCCATTTGGGCCTTCTCGGACACGAAGCCTTGGCTTTGGTCCTTAGACTCTACGGCCCGGTCCTTGGCGGATTGGGCTGATTCGGAGGTTTTGTCCTTCGTGGCTTGCGCCGAGCCTGCTGCCTTGTCCTTGGCTGCTTGGGCTGAGTCCACTGCCTTGTCCTTGGTTGCCTGAGCTGTGTCCTTCATGGACTCTGTTGCTTCCCTTCCCTTCTCCATCATCTGATCCTTCTTGGCCTGTGAGTTGGGCCCAATTTGTGAGCATATCAATTTTTTCGCAAGAGACAGTACAATATAATTATATACAATAGAAAAAGAGAAAATCAAACTTGAAACCTAATATATCTAGATTTAAGGTTTCAGTGGTTAAGACCTCATCGGCATGAGTAAATTAATTTAATAACGATCTACACATAGAATGTCATATTCTCAACTTTAAGAAAGCATACGAATTAAACAATAAAAGCAGATTATTAACTCGGCTTTTATAGTACAACTTAGGTAACAAATTGACGTAGAAACATTTCAAATATTAGTGACAATGAAATATTATTAAAATCACTCATATATTTTCTACACACCTACACTTTTCCCTTGGAGAGAATAAGATTCGTATTTTTCAACATGACACCCAAAAACTAATGAATTAATAGTGAATAATGCACTAATTAGGAGTAATAATTTTCAGTATATGGCTATGTGTGATTTTCTTTGCACATATGTATTCTTTTCACCTATATTTTTCAACATTATTTTTGTTTTAATAAAATAAAAAACTAGAGTCTTCTAAGTTAGGTGATACTATTATCTTTACATCTATCCACTTTAAAGTTTAAACTCATTAAAATCTATACATAACTAAATTCGCTGTACTTTTATTTAAATGAATGCAAAACGATATACAACGACGAGATAAGTTACCTCAGCACGGCCAGCAGCCACACCAGCTTGGTAGCTATTCTGTCCATTGGATGCCATGATGATCTCTCTTTTTCCTTCTCTTAGAAACACACAAACACAAGTATAGCAGCAGTGTCTGAAATTATACTATGATGATCAATGATTTTTGAGTTAATTAAGATTATTGAGTTGGATGCTAATATAAGCTGCTTATTGTAACATGATACTGTAAGTATTTATAGAGCATGGACGACACTTACCTTTTTAGTGGACACTTTCCTACATATTGACACGTACAGTGGCACGTGCCATGCAGCTGTTCGCTCAGTATATCTCTGGAAACTACTCTGACCGCCGTTCTGTTGGGGCAGACCGCAGACCATTATGGACACGACACCTCGTTCGCATTGTTATCATTAACTTAAGCTATAGTTGTTTTCATTAACTTTAACTACTCATTTTATAACCCTAAAATATAATAAAATAAAATAAAATAAAACTTTAACTTATTTTATTGTATCCTTACATATACGTGTATACTAGGAGTATATAATACTCCATATAATCGACTGCTTTGGGATATGCTAAGTGTTTCTATTTGTCTTCTTTCCTTTTTTGGGTGGGGTTGGTTTAGCTTTTGTGATTAATGAGTCATGGGAATGACTATAATATTAGAATGTTCCAGATATAGTTTATGATTATTAAAATTTAATTGAAATTAAAAAAAATAGCAACTTTATCAGTTTAGGGTTTGTTCAGTTCGCCTAAAAGTACCTGAACTGAATTGAACCAAATAACTTAAACTAAGCTGAATTGAAATGAACGACCTAAACTCAACTCAATGAATAGTAATCTGTAAGTGAAAAAGTATTTGGCCTGAAATGAACCTGACTGCATTGAACGACCTGAATTGAACTGCACAACCTAATTAAAATAGGATCTGATAAGGTGAAATGAACACACCCTTAGTCAACTAAAGTATATCAGGTTCGATTCCCCCCTCCCCTAATGTATGTAAATTTTTTATACTGATCTCTGTATCTCCTTTGGACCAAAAATGTACATTTATAATTTTCGAGAAAGCTTTTAAGTTACTAGCTTTAGCTATTGTCTCTTGTAATATAGAGCCCAAAACAATATTCTTTCAAAGTGTTGTCCTTTTGATTGCAAATTTGTAACAAAATATACTTCACCATGCCCCTTAGTGTCTTAGAAACTACTCTATAAACCTTCTAACATCAATGGCATGGCGACAAGAGTGAGAGAGGGGAGGAATATTTATTTGAGAATTGGGGCAATATAATTTCATTTATTAATGGTATTATATTTCATGAGTGATGATAGATAGATAATTTGTGGAATCAGATGTATATGACCTTATTTCTACAGATATGACATATAACGGAAGATTAACAATAAGATTCAAATCTCATGAAATATAATTTCAATTGTTAGTTATCTAATATGAGCATCCATGTTTCACTTTTGAGAAATTTTAGCTAAGGTATTTATACAAGAATTATATAGCGTAACAAACACCAACAAATATCACAGACAACATAACCTACCTTCCTAAATATGAAAAACTTAACATGCTGACAATATTTACAACAAAAAATTTAAAAAAAATATAGCATATTAGGTAGGAAATATAATATTGATGTTATTTTTTGGTGAAAATAGTGTAAATATTTACAATATATACATGATCTCAATGAACCTCATATTTTACCAAAAAAATAAAAATAAAAAAAAAAATCTCATATTTAACCTAAACTACACATAACTTGATCACTCAACAAATACATTTGAGATAAAGTATATTAATTAGGGTTGATTGGTCAAACTTCTACCGACTTTTACTTTTCCTTCAACTTCTCACAATCTTCAGCGTAAAAAGTCTCCACATGCTCATCATCCACTTTTAACTAAAAAGTTGAAATAGAATTAGAAGTAAAAGTTGGGGGCATGGGGCAATAAAGGAGGGATATTGTAACGAGGAAAAATAGATGGTTTACCAAGCAGACTTTATATTTACTGGTTGTATTCCACTTCTGTGGGTGAATCTGCATACCAAAAACCTATTGTATTCAATAAGGTGAGTATTGTGCAATATTGCCAATTGGAAATCCCATAATAGGAAGCATTATCAACCTCTAGTTAGCAAAATACTTAAAAGTGAGGTAATTAACTAGTGTTTCAAAATATAGTGAAAACACTAATCAATACCCTAAAAGCTATTACTAAAGGGGGTCGAGCAACTAAATCGGGTTGAATTATATGGGTTTCATATATAAAGATGACAAACAAAAATGATACATTTATCATTGTAGCAAGAAACACAATAGCGTTGTCATGTTTAAGGGAATTTCCATCTTGTAAAACTGAAAAATGAAATTCTCTTAGGTGGGGCCTCCATCATAAAGCGTTATAGAGTATGTCATAAAAACATCACATTTCTTGGTTCTCCCCCTTTACTTGCTTTGCGTGTTGCATTGCAATGAAATGTATAAATTCAACTCATTTTATTTCAATTCATCTAATATTCGGTACAGATGAAGTAAAGCCATTTGAATATTGTTCAACAGCTCTATTAAATTGATTCAATAAATATCTTTCTACTGATGAAATAAAATCGACGTTGCAATTTTTCGATCTATTTACTGTAAATTTGTTATTATAAATATCCTATAGTTGGTCTCACATAACCATAGCCCCTCCACCCCCTATCTCAACTCTATAATAAGTAGCCTTAAGCTTAATACAAAGATATACAAATTTAACCTCATCAAAAATTTCTAAAACCTTTCAAAACAATGGCTACTACCCTTACAACGTTGGCTCTTTTTGCCTCAACATGCATTGTCTTAGTTATGATGAGTGAAAGCCATGTTACAAGAAATGATTCAGTCATTAAGTGTGGGAGCATGGGTGATGAAGATTCGGGCTTGTGTGAAGAAAGTGTATGTCCAAACCCACCTAAGGGTACATGTGGAGGGCCGGGAGGCGGATGTGCCGGTGCAGGAGGAAATGCGTGTAAAGGACTAGGCCAAGGTGCTGGTGCTGGTGCAGGTGCGGGTGCAGGTGCAGGTGCGGGCTCAAATGGAAGTCGAGGTAATGCTGGTGCAGGTTCTGGTGCGGGTGCGGGCGCCGGTGCCGGTGCAGGTGCCAATGCTAGAGGTAGTGCAGGTAGGGGTGCAGGTAGGGGTGCAGGTAGGGGAGCAGGTAGGGGTGCAGGTGCAGGTGCAGGTGCAGGCTCTGAGACAGGTGCAGGGTCGGAGCCAGGTGCAAGTACATGCTGGAGTGAAAATTAAGACTCAGAATGTACTCCATGATAAACTAGGATGGTTTTTCATGTCAAATTATGAAAAAGGATAAAGATACTAATTTTCAAACTACATTGAAATAAAAAGATTTTTTCTAAGTAAAAGTTGTTTCGAATTTAAGTTTGTTGAGACTTTTATTTTTAAATGGGAAAGTTTGTTGTGAATTGTGGTTAATATAAATATAAAAAGTTGAGTAGTGAACAAAGTTGCATTTATTGTTCATTAATAACACCCCTATTTATTTCCCTTCAGAAAAAACAACCCTTTTTTTTTCTTTTTTTGGTGTCGACAAGGATACCTTTCTTAATTGGGCCTGGCTAAAGGGCGCATAGTCTCGGATACTACATAAATAAATTCGTGTAGGTGCTATCTATGAGGCTTGAACCCCTGACCCATAGTATGTATTATATATTCAATTTTTCTTTTTCCAGTATTTTGGTGTTGTTTTGCGGTGTTAGCTACGTAACTGACAAATTTAAATCTCCATTATAAATAGTAGATACACATTGTCTCGAGTACAATGATATCGTATATATGTAACATCTAAAGAGAATATGTACCACTTATATTTGTCAAACTTAATTCAGATACTATATTTCAAAAACTTCTTATTATTCTAGTATGTTTTAATTTATATATCATGTGTGTTTTTGCTTTTCAAGTGTTCTTCACATATTTGACACGGAGTATATATTCTAAAGTGCAAGAGAAATTGTAGCCTCTTCATGCAAGCTCATATATATAGTGATTCCATAAGCCATATTCAAAATGTTTCCCTTGTTAATTCATCGAAGTAATTATCTATTATCTATAATTTAACATGACTTTATCGTATCATGCATACTCCAACAGATCAATCGTATTATTATGATAACACTAATTCATTCAACTTTCAATGAACAAGTTACACCTGACCCGACTAATAGGAGAATTGATTAAGTGTTATTACAACTTCATATTTGATCTTTTTTTTTTTTTTTTTGTCTGCAAGGAGGAACTTCCTTCGTGTAGGTGCTCTCCGGGAAGGCTTGAACCCGTGACCTGATATATAAGCCAAAGCTTGCTTACCAGTGGGCCAAACACTATTTGATAAAACTTTAAGTAAGTTAAAACTTGTGGTTGTTACATATCTTTGGAAAAAAAAAAAAAAAAAATACACAACAAGTGGTAGCCTCTCACCATTTTGTAAGATTTAATTAATTGGGGAAATATAGCAGATAAATATGGTGAATCACTCAGCTATTAGCCTACACTTTCTCCCAAAATTCAGGCACAAATAAATCAGTTGTAAAAAACAGTCAAAAATAAAATCCATATTCAACGGAGAAAATGAGCAAGTAAGAACCAGGAGTTTGAGAGAAATATGCATCAAAGAGCACAAAAATAGATCTACTTATTGTGATATAAATATCACTCAACAACAAATAAAGTACCAATTAATAATTCCTTTGAAACTCGAAAGCTTTTTTCAGAGATTATTATTACTTATTTTTGATTAAAACAGTAGAAGAAGAAAGAAATGGCAAGTCGTCAAGAGATTAGTCACAAAGCAGGCGAGGTTACTGGCCAGGCTCAGGTATATGTATATATATGCACAATTTTTGAAATATAATATCGTAAATTATCATATCAGTCCGTCTAATATATTAGACGTATTATAATTGTAGTTTTAATAAATTTACTATGATTAATTAGTTTTATTGTTAATAAAAATACACATATATTGTAGGAGAAGAGTGAAGGAGTGATGAGCCATGTAGGTCAAGCAGCATCTGGAACTGCTCAACAAGCTGGTCACCTTCTTCAGCAGGCAAGCCAATTGTCTCTGTCCTTAATCTTAATTAGGTTATGTGTGGATGGTCGTTTCATTTAGCTTTTAGCTTTGAGTAATACTCTTGTGCAACCGTCTAATCGTTAGACCACTCAATCCAAAAAAAAAAAAAAAAAGTTAGTTAAAGCGACAATTATTTTAAAACGCAGGAGTATTTAAATAAAGGTATTGTGAGAATGATATTTAAGTGTTCTCAACCCATAAGTATTATGAGTTGACTTTATCGGGGATTAATCATAGTGGCGGATCTAAAAATTTTAGGACAGGTGCCCAACTACATTTTAACACTTACTGGTTTTTTATTTATGTTATTGTTCACTTAAGGATACTATAAAAATTTCAACGTAGAATGTGGTTAGGTGTAATGAAAATTTTGTCTACTGATATTTGGCTAAATTAGTTGTACTTGTAAATCGTAAAAAGATTGTGTTTATGTTTTACCCAAAGAAATACTCAATGTAATTAGGTACAATTAGCAGCTGAATGGTTGAATAATTATTGATTGGAATATAAATGTGCAGACAGGAGAGCAAGTGAAGTATATGGCACAAGGAGCAGCTGATGTAGTGAAGAACACTTTTGGGATGAACAACCCAGACAACACTTCAAGCAATGCACCAGGGAGCCACCCTGGTTCCACCACCGCGACTAACACCATCGGTCACAACACCACCACCGCTAACACCACCAGCATCTCTGATTCCGCCCACAAGAGGGTCTAAATCAATTTAAGTTTGATTTTGGCTGATATATGGAAATCAATAATCAATATCATGCATGTTTTAATCTTTGTTATACATTAGATGATCTAGCCCAAAATATTAGAAATGGAGGAAAAAAGGACATATGGGCAAGGCAAATTAATACTATAGTATTTTTTATTTGTTTTCTTAATACTATAGTTTTATTTGTTTCCTGAGGCGCAAAGGCATTTGGGAACATAAGAGATCATACATATTTGTACGGTCACTGTTATATGTTTTGATTAGAAATAAATAACACAAAATTACTCCAAAAAACTAGAGTTGTTTTCTCTATGATGTCTTTCTTAGCACTTTCAAGACAAATGAGAGCCAAATCTTAGCTATATTGTAGTTCTCACAACATAATTATTGCAAATTAAAGAACAATCTATCAATGTTTTAGTCATCATATGTTACAATAATTTACAATGAAACTGAGTAGTAAAATTATAGCTCCAAAAAAAAAAATTGTATATGAACCATAGAGGGTCAAATTTTTAGCTCAACATCTTCAGATTTGGAAAGGAAGTCGAGTATGAACTTTTCAGACTTGTAATTCTGCTTACATATAGTAGTAACAAGTTAATCAGTTTTTTTCTGAATAATCATGGGAAATTGGGTCATAGTAGCTTTAGATTCCAAATCATAAGGAGTGCAAGCAAATTTAAAGTTATGTTGCCTAACTTCTACTTCTCATCACATTCATCATCCCTAAATCTTTTCCTCCGTATTTTTTTTATAGGAGCAATAGGCAACCTCTAATATCACCGTTAATTTATGTGTGTAAACTCAATCGGCCATCAAGATTGTCTAGACATGTCACTTCGCTATCACAAAAAAAGGACATCTGAGATGTCCAAGAACGAATTACAAGTTTTTTTAAAACGGTATGTACAAGAACCCCCAAGGGACCATGGGAGATCGACTCACAAGGTTTCATTTAATTGCCAGTTGTCACCGGCTTTCTAGGTTCCAACACCAAAATTATGGGCGCATACGGCATAGAGCGTTGTCAATGGTCTCAAGGAGGTACCAAAGCAGATTTTTCAAGTCGACCTCAGTTTCAAAAAACCTCAATATTTAAAAACTCGACCGATCTCAATAACGGTCAAAATCCAAGTGCTATAACTCACGAAAACTAAGCTTTTATAAGATCACAGGATGAAAGTATTCATTTTATAATAATATATAGAACGATAATGTAATCACTTAGCATAAGCTAAGGCGTGAAGGGAGGGTTTCAAAAGAAACTAAGAACCTCTTAATCCCAAGAAATTTGTGCGTAGGAAACCCCAATTGATTTTGAATATTCCTACAAAGAGGTCCTAGGGACCAACCACGATCCAAGAGACTTGTATTTTGCCAAAAGAATTCCCTCGATACCGTAACATATTAGTATAAACCCACAACGTAATACTAGCACTAATTGGTGTTGGAGCCTTATACTTAACTGGGTAATAACTAAAGCATTACCAAAGGCTCGACCTGCGAACCCCATGTCATCCCATCCAATATGGTTCGATGAACCTCTCGATTCCTACACTATTGTCTCGAGACATCTCATCTTTGAACATTGGAGTATGTCCTTTGGATTAGACAAGTTTGGACCATGCTTGACGAGGTTGAGTTTTCGTTGATGAAGGCTCTTGGGGACCAAAGGGAACCCAAGAAACTCATCGATGCCCCTATAAATATATACCAACGTTAATACTTCATATACGCCCATAGCGTGATTATTGCTATCTTGATAAGAAGTGAAAAACACCTTCACAAAAATTCAAGGTATAAATCTTCATAATCGTAAGCAACTACCTTCCTTAGTACGTACTACTCCCTCTGTTTTATCATATAGGCATTTCTCTTTTGTATGGTCAAAATTTGTCAGCTTTAACTAATAATCTAGCAGAAAATCATATTGATTCACAACCTACAAATAATATTCAAATTTAAATTAAGAGTACCTTTAATGGTTATGGCTTTATAACTATTAACTAATATATGAGAATATATATTAATGGTCTAAATTTAGTTCAGAAGAGTGTAAGAAAATAAGGTCTTATATTATGAAACGGTCGAAATAATATACTAGAATGTAGTAGTTCATATCATTTCCAAATGCTATATTATCCAGGAAAGATTGTTACTAAATTCCTACTCATCTAACCTCGTACCGAACAAACAAGCAACCAATGTGTGTTTAGGAAGAAGTTACCACAGTTGGGGAGCAAGCATGAATAACAAGTAAAACTAAGCTACCCCATTTAGGCAACTACCATGAGCATAAGTGTCAGAAATCCACACAACACAATTTCTAACTTTTCTACATTAGCATTTAGTAACCATGTTAAAGATGAACAAGGGGGTAAAACAAGCACTTGATCATGCTAGATTGGTCCTAAATTTGATCCTGTAATTCATAGATCTCAGAACAAGCTATTTAAAAAAGAGAATGTGATTAATGAAACACAGAAATACAAATGAAGCTTCCAGGAGAACAATCTTTCCTGCAGATAACCCTTCTTTTCAATGCAGAAATGGAGCATGAGAAACTTGAAACAGTTTCTACAGAAAATTGCACCTCGAATCCTCTGTTATTTGTTCTACAAAGAGCAATACACCGAGAGAATGGAGTTCGCCTCGAGTTTGTGTCTAAAAATCTCGTCCCTTGTATGGCATTTCCTTTCGAAAATACAAAGAGACATCAGAAATAAGGTATACACTGCTTCTTTTGACGCCCTCCAAGAAAGAACAAACCCCTCTTGTACACCCACCGTGATTAGGGGGTAAAAGGGGGTCCCTTCAAAGGAAGGATCTCTTCACACTGTTCGATTAAAATGCAGAAAAAACCTATCGACTTACTGTAGGGTATCCTGGCATGTACATGACTTGTCTAGGATGGCCAAGAATCATCTGTTGCCCATACTGTAAAATAATCAAGAGAAATTCAGAAGCATTCACAAAAGACTAGTAGTAAGCTAGGAAACTGTCCATAATTCCTAATTTAGCAGAAAGCAAGGTCACCTGTGGCCCATTTGCAGGATAATATGCTTGTGGTGATTGCATTGCGGCCTGTGGATTATAAAGCACAGGCTGAGGCCCAGCAAATGACGGTCCAACCTATGGACAAACCAAAAAACAATTGTAAGAAGCCTGCATGTCAATATACACAACCCGGGTTCTAAACCCTCTTTTGTCAACCCATGTGCCTCCCTATGTACCGAGAGAACATAGTGGAGGAAGACATTTCTCTCAATATCAACCTTGCTCATCTACACCCAGTCACCCACCTCCAACCCCCAAAAATACAGTGGATATTGTTCTTGGTAATCAACTTGATACAGTCGTATCATGAGGCATTTCAAGATATTCCAAAATATTTCAGGAAACTAGAATAACCTTGAAAAGATAAATCTTAATTGATATTTAAGACTAAAAGTATAAAAGAGGATATAAGACGTACAAAATAAATGAAAAAGAAGTTGCATCCTATGAGATATAGTAGTGGAAAGAAATGGACCCAAATCAAAACCGAAAGAGAAAGTACTGACAAATATTGCCAATTGAACATGTAATCAACTACTCACCCCCATACCAACCGGCATGCCATGCATATGTGGCACTGTGGGCATAGTGTTGTTGAAGTAGAAAGAGCCATCATTAACAGGGGAAACTGGCCTTAGAGGAGATGGAACAAAACTTTTCGCATTTGGATTCAGTCTGAATTCCTGCAAAATAATGCAACTAGTTAACGAAATTTAGAATGCATCAATGCAGTGCATCTTTAGTAAAGTGGAGAAGCATAGATCATGTCAAGATCATTGCTTTTGTCAAACATCTTTTAGAAGCTCAGAACATGTGTACACCAAGCAGACATACACTGTACACATCAATATGTGGTCCATTCAAGCAGATATGGAATTACTGACAGAATATGAACAAACCTTAGCATTGGGATTCAGCGTTGATTTTTCTGAAGACAATGAACCAACAGAAGAACTAGGTGATAGTGCAGGAGCACTTGTCGCTGAGGCAGCAGCTCCACTCTCCGAAGTGGAAGATGCTGAACTGCCCGGTTGTCCACGAGAAATTGTGGGTTCTGTAGCCACATGCACTTTTCCAGACCGATCTTCTGAAAGCTCACTGAGACTAGTTTTCTCTTCGCCCTTTGCAGAAACAGTAGAGTATGTTGCTGCCACTGAGGACATTACACCCTTTTCAGAGCCATCTCTCTTGGTATCCAATAAGGATTGTAAATCTACATATATGCAGGTGTAACGTGAGTACAAAACTTGCAAAGGTTTAGAGCTAGTCAGCAGCATATTCAACACAGCTTTCANAAAATAATTATCCAAAATAAAAAAAAAAGAAGTTGTTCTAAAATAACAAAAGAAAATGGGTGGGGGAGGGAAATTGTATTAAGGGGAAAAAAAACAGTAAATGTAAGAAGATAGTTGCAGGGCTATTGTACATCTTCCAAAGAAAATTAAGGTGGTCAAGATTGGCAGCTCACCAAGACTAACAATAAAATACTCAAGTTACTTTATCCCATAAGCTACTTAGAAGAAACACCCATCCATTGTAGATCTTGTCCATATATCAACCATTGGAATCCATCCTCTAGAGATCAAATAACAGCAAATAATAGATCATCTTCAAAAATAAAAATTACAGAATAGATCATATAACTCCAAATCATCTTCTCCTTCATTTCCGTCCCAAACTCCATGTAAAGCAATTGGTCAAAGTAAATTTGTAGCTGGGCTTAGCCAAATTTCCTTTTTCATCCAAATTGAGAATATCACAAATAAATTGCCTTCTCCGGATGAAGGGAGGATGGGTGTTACTTTCAATGCTATTTTCATACACAAACATAAGGGCTCTGTTAGCTCTCTGAATCTGCAAACAATCATTATGGTTGAGTTTGTTCATAGCAACGGTCCAAACAATACCATTCACCTTGTGCTGACCGACTTTGTGATTTTCAGATGAATTTGAAAATACCCAAAGTATGAGGCTGAAATCAATGAGCATTGGATTATGGAATTCACTGAAGAGCTCTCCCTATGAATCCACTTCCTAAGTTCCTATACCCTTTTGAGAACCAGAAAGTGGCATGAGATGAACGAAGTAATAACCCAAAAGATTAGCGACCTAAGGGGGAGCATATGCAAAGAAGAACATGGAAACGATTTTGTGCTAATAAATAATCAATATGCCCCATTTTTGCTGAGTCGGAAAAACAGAACTTATGATAGCATATGTTCATAAGGGAAATTACACATTTATTTTCCCACCAAAGGCTTTGGATACCAAATAAACCTAACAATTTGAGCCTGCTTCAGTTGACGCACTGTGCGTCTTCTTCCTGTACCCAACAAAGGATTGGCAGAACTTCCCATAGACCCATAGTTTGCTCCAACCTTTGGACCACCCCAACAATAAAAAGGATATAGAATATAAAGAAAAATTGGAGAAGCAAATCTCTAGTAATCATTCTCCCCCATGATTAAAACTCTTCCAACCATCAAGACTCTTTGTAAACTTCTTCACCACAGGAAGACAAGCCATACTCCGCGAACATGGACCAAATCTTGAACGACACATCCTCCTAACAGACACAATAAACCAAATTGGAAGGGTCCAAATGGATTCCATGTATTCTGGTGACAGATGATTTTATGAAACCAGAAGTTTTGAAGCAGAGTAAGCATATAATAGAATTTATAATTGTCATCAACTAATAAAAAATGAGTTCAACTACTAACACCTACTTGCTACCTATGCCAAGACCTACCATATCCTACATGCTTCTCCCATTGACATAATACAGCAAATGCATCTACGATCTGTGTGAATAAATAAGGGACAATATATCTCCTGTGTCTCAGCCACCAGAATCTCCAAATACCTCTAAAGACCATTAATCACAACACAACAGAACATGCAGCAGAGCGACCCCTTCATAAACATCCTCCTCATAAAGAACCCTCCACTCCAATTCCATAACTGTGTCCACATCAAAGCTTTGATTTTTTATTTTTTTTGAATGAACAACAACCCAACCCTCATTTGCCTTCCGTTTTGAAGTCATACACCACTTCATTATCCATATGAAAAGTAAAGAATATATCGACCCTAAACAAAGGCATTTTCAGCACTCAGAAATAAATGTGATAAAATCTCCCATAACTTGCCAAAATTTATTTCATAAGATTTTGTAAACACAAAATATTGGATAAATTCACAAAAATTCCAACCTCATAGACCAATCCTTTTTGGTACTAAACCTATGCAAAATCACTGCCTATTATTCTTCGAACCCCAAAATAAAACTTGATAGGACTAGGAAGTAAGTTAATAAGGCCAAAACTACTTCTTTCCAAGGTTTTGGCCTTTTGCTAACCACAGCCTGATATGATCCATCTTTATGAGACAAACCCAAGGTCAGGCCCGAAACTTATGCAATTCAAGCTGAGGGGTTAGAAGGGTAATCTGGTTTCTTTTGTTAGAATTGTTTTGTTGGAGTGAGAATATTAGTTATAAATATGATAATGTAATTTAGTAAAGAAAATACAATTTTTCTCTCCTCTCAAGTCTCTCCTTATTCTTCTTCTGCTCAACATTTATCCTTCTCTTATTCAAGAAAACTTCTACCTTATAATTCCTCCGCTAATTAAAGAGGATAGTCATCGTTGGATGTAAATCTGGCTTGATTGATCAAATAACATAGCTCTTTAAGAATCAAATAAACATTTAATTTCAGTAGACAATACAATGAGATGTATCACTAGTTGACTCAAAAATAGGCCACCTACCTCCACTAATAGTATATCAATAACTTTTTTCGTTTACTCCCCCCCCCCCCCGGGCCACGTGCCAGCTCCCATGAATTATGACCCCCTCCATCAGCCCCAATTGGATAAACTAGAGCTGATCAAAGTTTGGGCATGGCAGGTAGGTTAAGTCATAACCTATGTTGCACAGATACTGGGTGGGAAACGCGAACGGGTACGGGGACGGGGAAACGGCAATTTGTCAAAATGTAAGAAACTGGTACGGCGAAGAAACGCTGAATAAAAAAAAATCAGAATTTAAAACTTCAATATAAGTAAAAAAACTAAAAATATATGAAGTAGTAATGAAAATAACATGAATACAAAATAGATAAATGTCAATTTAAGGTCAAAGCCTCCACCACCCATTTAAATCAATACCACTTCCTATCTCCTTC
>BSSO01000011.1:0-70092 GCA_030267885.1 Mesembryanthemum crystallinum | reverse complement strand
TTCTTTCAATGTAGGACTGTAGTCACCGTTTACTTTAATAACTTTAAATAGATGAAGAGTTGGCTTTCGGGATGATTTCTGCTTATGCAGGGAATTCTGATGAGATGACCTCTACCGATGCGGTGACTCACGGGATAACTTCTGGTTTTAAAGGAGTTACTTATTCATCATTGAGAGATGACTCCTATAGTCCTACTTAGTTCATTGTGTGGACCAAGTTTATGCCATACATTGTATGAAGATATAAAATCGTTTACTCTTTTTATATTTTTCACTAACTTAAAATGAGGAGATTATTTAACTTTTTTATTCTTATTGCTTTTACACATATTTAAGGAAGCATATCGATTGAAGATTATTTTTTTCTATATACAATTATTCTTGTATGAGGTGGCCTCATACATGAGGCATGGTACCTTGAACAACAAAAAGTGGTACCACCGCTTTTCAGGTACCACTTTTTCTTCTTTAAGGTACCAAGCCTCATGTATGAAGCCGCCTCATACAAGTTTTTGTGTTTTATATCTATGTTTGATTTGAAATTTAGTTCTATTATTTAAGTTACTCTAGGCTTTCATACGAGTCCTTTTATCTAGATCCTTTCAAAATTTTCCAACATATCGAGTAGTTAAATATTTGAAATTATTGCTCCAGTATTTACGAGGAATACTCATCGTATGTTTATTCATCATATTTAGCTAAATGGCACATCCTAATACACGATCTCAGATATTCCATAAATAATTTTGTATAGGTGCTCTGTTAAAAGTTTGAACCCCTAACCTGGTGTATAAGATATACTCAATCAATTTAAGCTTGCCAATGCATACTATGAAGACTGAAGGATGACATTTTTCACTTGATTGTCCAAAACCGGGACACTACACTTCAAATCTAAAGTATTTGAAGCTTGCAAAGTGAGAGGAGAAAAAAAAGTGACTTTCTTTATATGGGGGCGATTAAGTCGAGTTTAGAACCTCTTTATTTTATTTATGCATTTTTGTAATAAATAAATGGTCATGATTTTTGTTCCCTTTGTCAATTTGAGTTCAAAATAAAATTAAATGTACATACATCAAGATGTAGCTAGATATCATGTGTTCAATTGTAAAATGAAAGTCTCCATTTACATTTTGGAAACCGTAAGAATTAAAACTGGGTTAAGTTTAGAAATAAGTGACATTAATTTGCTACGTGCAATACAAGTGATGCAAAATTAAGCAATGTTAGTTGGGCAAAATTTTGCATTTATGATTCGGTAAGTGCACATATTGATCTAGACGTACACTGTAATGCATCGTGACAAAAAACGAAAAAATTAGGACAAATCAAATAAGAAATAATGATAATACCAAAAGAATAGAAAGGGCTCAATTATGTGATTACTATCACTTCATGAACAAATGGACAATTTTTTTGGGGTATGCTAACATCTTGAAAACTATACAATGTACATATAGTATCTAATTACAATGTAGAAGCTTGATACTCCAATTCTCAATGTAACAAGAAAATTTGTAGTACACGGTTAATATTTTTCGTACCAAAAAAATTATTGTCTACATTTTGCTAAAATGCATGAATGCCCAATAAAATTCCCAAAAAGAAAAAAAAAAAAGAAAAGAAAAAGGATTAATAATAAAAAGTGACGGTGGAGGTATGCCGCGTGCAAATGTGAGAGTTAAACCCCTGATCCAAAAAGTAAGAAGTAGAGTTTTTCCACATCAGAGTGGAGCTGGATAATCCGATGATAGATAAGGATCAAACCATAGTTACCCAATAGTAACTAAACCTAAACCCTAGTCAAAAGAAAAAGAAAAAGAAAAAGAAAAAGAAAAGAAAAGAAAATACTTAAAAGAAAAGGCTTTAGGCCCACCAACCCTGGAAGAAAATCACCTATAAAAGGACTTCATTAGCCTCCTTCATTCTTCATCCATTTTTCATCCTCTCTTATTTTTGGTCACGTACGTTACTCTCTCTCTCAAAGACCAAAAATACTCCCCCATTAATTTCACTAATCTCTCTCTCCTCTTCATATTTCCGGTACGTTCTTAATTTAAAGCGTTACATTTGATTTGATATCTAAACCATTTTTGAATTTCGTATTATTAGCAGTATTTTTTTTTTATATTGATTGTAAACAGGAATGGCGGAAAACAACGGGAACGTGGCGGTGAACGGTCTGAAGAAGATACAGACGAACGGTAACGGGAACGGAAACGGAAACGGGAACCGGGTGTGTCACGATGACAGCACCCCGCCGGTGAGGGCTCAAACTATCGACGAGCTCCATTCGCTGCAGAAGAAGAAATCTGCGCCAACCACACCAATCAAGGATAACCAGTTTGGTGGCGCTTTTGCCGTTTTGTCCGAAGAAGAGCGCCAGAAGCAGCAACTCCAATCCATCAGGTATAATATTTTTTTCCGGTTCTCGTATCGGAAAAATTTCCGGTGATCAAGTTGTGGGATCATACTCCTAACTTTTTACAGGATGGTCGTAGCGTTTTTGATATCACGGTAATGGTTATTTACGGATCAAAAACAGTGGTTACACACATAAAAAATGGCTGATCACTTATTAAAGACGATTTTTTGATTTTTGATCTTGATTCATGTTATGTCTCAAAATTGAACTTTGAGAAAGGAATTTTTGACATAGTCAATAAAATATTTAACCACGTAGTACATTTTAATTGGGAGGGAAAATAATCGTGACAGGTTGAGTTAAAATTGGAATAAGATCAAGAAGAAAAGGAAAGCCTTTAAAGTGGCAAATCGGATATCAATGTTACTGGACTAAAAAATAGAGCAAGATTTTTATGTTAAATCAAGCAAATCTTAAACTTAAATAAAAAATGTGAAGGATTATAGTCCACTTTAAAGTGATACTTACAAAACGTATAAGAATACAGAAAATCATTAGGAATGCGTAGGTCCTACTTGATTGACTCGGCCCCACTTTATATGGGATTGCCACGATTCTGGATAGGTACCTTTATGAATTATGACCGAAGCACCGAATTTTTAGTTAGATTTGTATTATTTGAGTTTTTTTCTTTTCAAATTTCTCAAGGCGTTATTATCGTCCATTACTAATTCAAACATGTTTGTGGATTAAAATTAGTAAAATATGAATGCTAATTTTTTTTTTTTAAAAAAGTATAAATTCCTTCTCTGACCTACATCCCACTGTCAAGGTGTGGGCAGATTCATAGGATGAACAAATCTAAGAAAGAGTAAAAAGCAAAAAATAAAATAAAAAAATACTAATAATAAGTGGCGTGTATAGCCAAATCTTTTCTCTTCAAACTAAGACAAATTACTAAAAAAAATAAAAATTTATCTCCATAAAAGAGATTCATTTCCCCTTTCATATCCTAGAAACAGGCTAGGAAATCTGAATAGGTGTAATTTCTTGATTCATACATTACTTTTTTCTTAATCAGAAATTTAATTATTTATTTTGAAAATGCAATATAAAGTACTCCCTCCATTCTTAATATGCGAGTTGCGTAAAATAAAGCGTAACTTTATTTTGAGAATGAAGGGAGTACTAGAGTATATTTTGGGTTCTAAAATTAAGGCACACGTTGGGCCGGCCGGTACTGACTTGGGCTTTGTAATTTGTTTAATGTAAAACAAAATAAACAGTGCATCATTAGCGTCATTGACAAGAGAAACTGGGCCCAAAGTAGTGAGAGGAGATCCAGCAAAGAAGGCACACCCTCCCTCTCACGTGCATCATCATCACCATCATCCTGTTGCTCCCACCATCAGCGTCAGTGATAGCTCCCTCAAGTTCACTCATGTCCTCTACAATCTCTCTCCTGCTGGTACCATTCTCTCTCTCTCTCCTCCCTCAATTTTACTTTGAATTTCACTTTGTTTTTTTTTTGTTTAATTTTGTTAATTTAATGTTCGATTTAATTATCACTAAAACAAAATACGCAAGCTTAGGGTTAAATTTCAAAATCGTCGACATTGATGTATGTCTTTGAAATCGGGAATAAGCAAAGTTGTACTATTTGAACACAAGTTTTCCATTAGTATTTGTCAACGTCAAATTAAATATCAACAATAGGATGATGGCGTTTATTTCACGATTTTAATGAACAATTGCATGTTTATGACACAAATTGGTTGGAATTTGACCTATTTGATCTCGTTTTCTGGAATGGGATGTGGAGAAGTCAAAGTTGAGGATGAAAAATAGCCTGATATTCAGGGGCTCACGGAGTTAAATAGTGATTGTGATCAAATCACGAGAACATCCCTGCAGTATTTCACAAGCTGTTAACAAATTGCAATAAATGAGTAATAATTCGAAGTAATTTAATAACCTCTTCAATTTATTTTGATCATATTGTAGTGAACTGAATGAATAGTGATACGTAAGAGAAAAAGTAAAATATGAATTGAACTGTGTTGGTGTTGGCGCAGAGCTGTATGAGCAGGCAATCAAGTATGAGAAAGGGTCATTCATCACATCAAATGGTGCACTGGCAACCCTGTCTGGGGCCAAGACTGGGAGATCTCCTAGAGACAAGCGTGTCGTTAGGGATGGGTCGACCGAGAATGAGTTGTGGTGGGGCAAGTAAGTCCATTCTATTCAACTCCCATTCTTGTTTATGATCTCTGTCCTGGTGTTGGTGATCTGAGTATTTTGTTGATATTTTGGATGCCATTAATGTTGCAGGGGCTCACCAAACATCGAGATGGACGAGCATACCTTCTTGACTAACAGAGAAAGGGCTGTTGATTATTTGAATTCTTTGGATAAGGTCTGTTTCAATCTCCATCCTTTTCTCATTGGCAATTTTATTGTTCTAGCTATCCCCTAGGTACACTACCTTAGCATATGTTTTCTTCATTTGGATTAAACTGAACTAACTGAATTACATTGAACTTTTCCTAGAAATAAGTAAAAGTGAGGTGAGGCGAATATGGTCGTCTAATAGCTGACGATGTCATAGTATGTGGGTATGATGGGTCTTGTCCAATAAAGGAAAAAGAATATGAATCCAATGATGTCATAGTGGGGATAGGATGAAATTTGTGACAAAGTTGGAAAGTTAAGAATTTGAAAATGGGGACAATCTTCATTGTCTTCTTTTGAAGGGCTTATTGGAAGTATCACCCCCTCTTTTGGCAGCTTGTAATATAGGCTATGTTTTGTCATCTTCAAGTTAATGAATCAGGATAACTATATCCTTCAGGAACTTCCATGTAACTGCCATGAATGACAGCATACCTTACAGTTGTGTTGCTCAGAATCCTGTAAATGTCCAAGTGTGTTTGGCACAAAAAAAATATTTAGTTCATACTTTTCATGAGAAGAAGTTAACTTAGCTGTTTGGGTACAGCAAACAAAATAGTTATTAGTCACTTAAGATATGGGACTTAACATAGGTGCAGGGACACATCATTACATAATCGCTCTAAATAAAGATTAAGACCTTCCAGCTCATGACAGAAGTATATGTGTTAGACATTTAATTAGTGGAGTAACGGGACCAAGAATAGCGTCTTCAAAGTTATGTATAATGCAAATCATTAATGAAATTATGTATAATGCAAATCATTAATGAAATTAACTGGTGGTTAATATTGTGAAACTTTCAGGTATTTGTGAACGACCAGTTCCTGAACTGGGATCCACAGAACCAGATTAAAGTCAGGATCGTGTCTGCTAGAGCTTACCATTCATTGTTCATGCACAACATGTAAGTATCCATCCATCAATGAACCGATATTATCATTATTTTTCTACATCACCATTCCGACCAAAAGGCCTAACTAAGCCTTTTTACCAGATAAGTCTATTTAATATGTCTTCAGCTTAGTATTTAGGAGAAAAAATAGTGCTACTTATATAATTGTGTGATGATCAGAATATATGTGCAAAATAAAAGAATTGGGTGTGTTAGCCCCTAGTTTGTGTGCAAATCAATAACTGCATGGGGTCGCAGGTGTATCCGACCTACACCTGAAGAGCTGGAGAATTTTGGTACTCCGGACTTCACTATTTACAATGCTGGTCAGTTCCCGTGTAATCGTTTTACCCACTACATGACCTCCTCCACTAGCATAGACATTAATCTTGCTAGGAGGGAAATGGTCATCCTCGGCACCCAGTATGCCGGGGAGATGAAGAAAGGTCTTTTCAGTGTAATGCACTATCTCATGCCTAAGCGTCAAATCCTCTCTCTCCATTCCGGCTGCAATATGGGCAAAGATGGCGATGTTGCCCTCTTCTTTGGCTTGTCAGGTATATATAGTATGAGTATCATTTGTCCGATAATTAAAGGACATTCGAGTTGTGGAGCGATCCTTTGACACTATCTCATGTGCCATATTTGCTCTCCTCTCCCTTTCCTCTTTGTTATTATCTTTGTTTTACTTATTTGTCTCTGTTTGGTTGGTTTTGACTTTAGGTACTGGGAAGACTACTCTGTCAACTGATCATAACCGTTACCTGATTGGTGATGACGAGCATTGCTGGAGTGATAATGGTGTGTCAAACATCGAAGGTGGATGTTATGCCAAGTGCATTGATCTCTCCAGGGAGAAAGAGCCTGATATCTGGAATGCCATCAAATTCGGAACAGGTGATTTCTAAAAGTTTAGAAACTAGGCCAAACGGCCTCTTAACTGCTAAGAATTAATGGTAAAAACTTGAATGGTAAATGCTCAAACGATTTTGTTTTATGGTTCAGTTCTAGAGAATGTGGTATTTGACGAGCACACTCGTGAGGTGGATTACTCTGACAAATCTGTTACAGGTAAAAATTACCTGCTCGTTTCATTCCTACATAAGAGTTTGAAGATATTCAAAAACTCTCTCTGGGGAGAAAATATTTCATGATGCAACTGTTTTTCTTGTTGCAGAGAACACTAGAGCGTCATATCCTATCGAGTACATTCCAAATGCAAAAATACCATGTGTTGGACCACACCCGAAGAATGTCATACTTTTGGCTTGTGACGCATTTGGTGTGCTCCCACCTGTGAGCAAGCTGAACTTGGCTCAGACCATGTACCATTTCATCAGCGGCTACACAGCTCTGGTAAATATCTTGGCATCAAAATTAGCTTCAGAGCACATCCCCATATATTAGTATTAACTTGACATGATTTGGTAATTGGATGGATTGTAAACACTTACAGGTGGCTGGCACAGAAGAGGGTGTTAAGGAGCCGCAGGCAACATTCTCAGCCTGCTTTGGTGCAGCGTTCATAATGTTGCATCCTACTAAGTATGCTGCTATGCTTGCTGATAAGATGCAGAAGTATGGTGCTACCGGTTGGCTCGTCAACACTGGCTGGTCCGGTGGAAGGTAAAGACACAACTTTAGGGTCACAACACAAACCTGTCAAAAAATGACCCTACCCAAAGCTGCTCTGTTTTCGGGTTCTGGCTTCAACCCAGAAAATATAGCTAAAAGCTGGTTTTAACCTAAAAATCAATCTGAATCCAAACCGACCCAAAACCCGTAGGGTCAACCTGTTTGACAGGTCCAGTCACACGACATGATCTACTCATATGAGGTCATACTACACCTACATTTCATTTTAGATGAAATTAACATGAAGTTATGGCGGGGTTTTGCAGGTATGGTGTTGGAAGCCGTATCAAGTTGCGGTACACCCGTAAGATCATTGACGCCATACACTCTGGCGAACTCCTGAATGCAAATTACCAGAAGACTGAAGTCTTTGGGCTTGAGATCCCGACTCAGATTGAGGGCGTGCCTTCTGAAATCCTCAATCCAGTGAATACTGTTAGTTGCCCTTTCTTCTTCTCTAGTTCCCTACACAGTTCTTCTATTCAATGTTTCTTGCTATGATCAATGCTCACTTTTCAATTTCTCTTAATCTGAGCAGTGGCCCAATAAGGATGCTTACAAGGAGACGCTGCTGAAGCTGGGTGGGCTGTTCAGGAAGAACTTTGAGGTGTTTACTGATTACAAGATTGGCGACAACAACCAGCTGACTGAGGAGATCCTTGCAGCCGGTCCTAATTTCTGAGCTTGTAGTCTGGTTTGGTCGAGGTCAGGTTTGGTTGAGGTCATATGAAAAGCTGGTTGGAATAAGAGAGGGTTATAAATTTTTAGAATGTAGACTCATATTAGTCGTAGCTCCTTAGAGCTGAGATTGTGTGTAGACATTGGATTGCATTTGCAAAGAGTAATGAAAATTCTTGTAGTTCCCAGATCTTAGCTTATTGCAACTGTATATGTTATGGTTGCTTTTTCTACATCTTCTTCTGCTACTATTATCTTAGCCCAATATTTGTGAACAATCTCACAAAGAGAATAGAGGCCCTGCTTAGTGCTTACCAACACAAAGCAAGATTTGAGACTCCGCAAGGGAATTTAGACATGTGCAAATCAAATCAACATACTTCTTCTTACCCAATACTCCCTCCCTTTTAAGTTTATCTTGTCATTTGATTTGGAGTGGTTGCCATTTGCCAATTTTTGGTTTTGAAAAATTTTCAACTCTTTGTAGAAATTTAATTTTAAGCTGATTTTTTTGTGCTTACAATTCCCTACTTAATTTTCAAAACTGACAACAGAAAACTGAAAACCAAAAAAAGTAGTTTCCAAAAACTGGTTTTGAGTTTCCAAAGAAACTGAAAATTGGCAACTGGCAACCACCCCAAACAGGGCTTAAGCAAATGACAAGATAAACCTGAAACGGAGGAAGTACATGCGGAAAATGTTTTTGATTATCCTCCTCCGGGAGTGACGTCTATTTTGTTCCAAGATGGCTTTTCTAAGCCACGTATGATTAAGAATTAATAAAATTATTGGGCGCATCCCGCCCTCCTTTGCACCCAAAAAGGAAAAAAAAAAAAAAAAAAGAAGAGAGGGAGGAAGATTAGCTCCGAACTCGTTAATATTGTGACTGTTTCAAATATGTTCATTGTATTGTTAAGTTTCAATAATTAGGCTCATTACAGTGAGTGTATAACATCAAGATTTCTCAACTCTATTGAATATTTCTCTTCAAACGTTAATTATTAGAGAGTAACACTCCCTCCGTCCCCTACTTACTTTTACAAAACATCCAAAAATAAGTTCCTTACTTACCTTTACACATCAATATTTTTCTCATATCCTCCCTTATTTACCCCTCCACTATCTCTTAAATACAAATAAAAAATTCAACTTTCTCTCTCCAATTACTCTCTTAAGATTTTTCTCCCTCTCTCCAATCACTCTCTCTCATTATTTACCCCACTATCCATTACTTTAATATATATCTCAACCAAAGGCAAAATAGGCTAAAATTACACTTTTTAATTCCTGTGCAAATAGTGATTTGTCAAGGTAAGTGAGGACTGAGGGAGTACTACTTTTATAGTAAAAGCTATTCATATATTCCATTTTATTAAAATCAAATTTGAACCAAAAATAATAATTTCACTTTGTAATAAGATTAAAAGATGTTTAGAAAAAATAAAAATTGAAACACATACACAATTACACAAATAATGAAAAAATGACGCGGATGTGCGGAAGAGAAGAAAAAGAAAAAAAAAGAAAAAGAGAACTCGTTTCCCCTTCAGAGTTAGATGACGCGTTTTTTTGAGCGTTAACCCGGTCTACAGGTCAAAGATAGAAATCGCGTTTGCTTAGCTGTCAAATGCGGGTCAACTGGTCAAAGATAGAAATCGCGTTCCGTAGCTGGAAACACGTTTTGCACCGCCATCAGCGTGTCTATATATATCTCTGGGGAGGAAAGTTGGGCGTCAGATTTTCCCGTTACACATCCCGCCCACTTCCACTTCCCTTTCCCCCGTCCAACGGCCAGGTAATCTTCCTTCCATCATCTTCATTCTTCATCTTTTTTCTTTGCTAATTTGATTGTCATTCTAATGAATTCTTCATCGTTATTATGCGTTTCACTTCAATGATTTTCTCTCTCATCAACAAATTTCTCCTCGGCAATCAGCTTAATCACTCACGCACAATTCGAAAAGGTATGTTTCGCACATTTGCTCTCTAATCAATGAATTTCTCCCTCAATTTCTTGTAAGCTTTCATTTCTAGGGTTTTCTCTTTGAACTTGAATTCGTTATCATTTGCTCTAATTGATTGCCTGTCGAATCAATTTTTCATTCTTCTTATTCGCTAATTGATCGTCAGTGGGATGAATTCTTCGTTACTTGTTCGCTAATTGATGGTCAGTCGATGGTTTCTTTATCGTTTTATGTAATTTTTCAAGTTATTATACATTTGCTTTTAGTTTGCGCTATGCAATATCCTTGCTCAATCTGTGCAACCTTCAATGAGTGGAGCCAAGAACTTTGAACTTGTTCCTTATTAGATTTATAGTTTAGGGTTATAAATGTATGATTGAGATGGTATTCTATTTTATTAGGTATTTAGGGGTAATTTATTAAGAAGTAATTGTTTAGGTGGTACAAATTGGAAGTACACCCCATACTATACTATCTGGAAAGGTTCTTTTTACAAACTCCACACCAGTGTTTGCCTATTACTAGAAGCCATGCAATAATATAGGCGTAGTGTGTTTGTATAGGATTAGGTTATAAAGAGAAATTGGCAATTACTAATGTAACAATGAGTGAATTATTGGCAAGCCCGGTTTTCTTTTTCTTCAATTGCTTGTGTTTCTGAATGCTGCCAATCGTTTCAGACTGTCATCTTCCCCCCTTCCCCCCACCCCCTTTTCGGGGTTTGTATTGTGGTTACAAACTTACAGTTTTCTTTAACTTTGTTTATGCATTTTGAATTTGTGACTTTATGCCTTCTTACCCTCCTTCTATATTGTTCCATAGGATGACATGTTATTTGAAGTACTCTTGCAAATGTTTGCTATATACCTTTACAGCTGAGAAAGTGCAAGTGCTGGCATTTTAGTTCCTAGGTATGTTTTTATAAGCTAATTGCTATATGGATAGAGTATTTTGATGAACCTACACTTTTATGTTGAAGAACACACTCCCCAAGTCCTAATATATAATGACACTGTAAGAAGGTCTATGTGCAGGCAATCCTTTTTATTCCTTATTTACATTGTTGTCAGGTATATATCAATTTAGGGGATTAAGAATTTCTTGATTGACCATCTGGGTTAAGTTGAAGCTTACAAATGTTAGATATTCCATTTCACTGAGGAGATATGCTCACCTTTGTAATGTATGCTACAGGATCTTCTATCTCTTACAAACCCCAAGCAGAAGAGGGGGGATAAACTTGAAGAGGTGTTGCTCGTGTGTTGAGTGCTTCATTGGTAAGGTCGCCTTTCTTTAAATTCTCTTTATATGTTTTTAATGTGTAGAATCCTTGGTGCTTTTCAGTTTTTGATTGACAGAACCCTTGGTGTTGCACACACATATATTGGTTTCAACCCAAGAAGTTGCTGTTATATATGTGCATAATTTCTGCCTTTGAAGCCGTTGCTTGTCATCGTGTTTATTTTTACTTGTTTTCTTGCTTAGCATGATCTTGGTACTTTTGACAAGTACTTCATGATTTTGACTTGTCTTTCTGTTTTCTAAGAAACTTTCACTTCTCGCTTCGAGATTAGTTTTGTGCGGGCAAGGAACAGATTTTTAGCTCGCAATTTTTCTATGCTTATGCTTTTCTTGACATAGCTTCTGCATATTCGTTGGGTTGTGATTTTCCTACGGAGTACTACCCCAGAAGCTTTTTATAGCTGCAAAAACTCAAATCAACCAATAACAGCTAAAGCAGTCTTCGGTATCTGCCATAACTCTTAGAGATGCCATTAATGATGTTCACAACCTCTCTATGTTCAGAAAGTGTACGAGTAATCCTATGTTAAGGGACTAGAATTGCTAATTTGTTCTGTTTTTCTTAATAGGGTCTGTGGTGAAGTATCCCGTGCTACTATGCAGGATAGTGCTCTCTCTTCCTTGAACTAGGGAGGAAAAAGCAAAGAGCCTGGGGAAAAGAACTGTTGCTAGTTTGTATGCAATCCTTTCACAAATTTACATTGAGCTTGGAACTTGGAAGGCATTCAGTCAATTCAGTCACCTTACAGGTTATTGATCTTGTCAGTTCTGGTACATTTTCCTTTTGTTTATAAGCTCATTTGTACATATATGGGTAGTACTCAGAGTTCTCATTATCACAGACTCTATTAATGCTTGATGCCATGCTTGAGTTTAGCTCCTGTCACTCAGTTTGATATATTCTAGTTTTGGCTTTCACATGTTGTACATTAAGTTCCATTGTAGTTGAACATTGCTTTGGTCTTATACAGGTAACTTACCTCAGTTGCAGCGATCTTAGTGCCCTTCTGGAAGTCACAACTCACAAGACCATATGGAGTACCAGGTAAGGCTTGTTAGGCTCGTCCATAGCATGCTCATTTGTGTTAGATCCATGTAAAAGTGTTGCGAATATCTCATAATAATATGTTTTGTGAGCAATTCGGACCTCAGGACTTGCACCCCTTTAACTTTGGATATCTTAGTATGCTAATCATGTGATTTGCGCTAGAGTGTGGGAGGGTGTAATGTATTATCTTCTAGTCGCCAGAGCTGCCAGTTCTGCTCACATTGTTTACTATCTGCATTACTTATACCCGTTTGCTGATGTCACGTTTTACAATCTCTTTCTTTCCTATCTGGCAAAGACGTGATTTATACGAAAAGATTTTGAGTTGAGAAGCGAGAGACTAGCATTACCAGTGTTAGTGTTGATTTCTTATTATGATAGCTATGTTTCTCTCCTTCTTAACGTAACTTTTTCAACCTAAGGTAGCTGAACTGTGTCCTGCTGGTTTAAAGTGGAAGATCTTGCTTTTGAAGTTGTCAATTCTAAAGGGGAAGTTGATAAAACTATTCATGACAATGACAAGCATGGCCAATCACGTACTCTAACGATAAGAACAGCCTTACCAGAATCTGATGATTCTTTAAGATAGGCTTTTTGCCATGGGCGTTGTGTCATTCCTTCTTTTACTCTTCCTCGGAGAGAGGTAAGCTTTTACATTGAAGCGGCTCATTCTCATCACCAAGAGCTGCATTCAAAATTCAAGGTTGTTGAACGTTGCAGTGTGGTTGTCATACATTCTTTTTTTTCTTTTCTTTTTTCATCACTGCTACCATGTTTCCCTTTTGCAGCTTAACGTCTCACAAGCAACATGTACAGGGCAGATATCACCTCTGACCTCCGAGCTTCAAGGGAGGAGCATGACGATGGCATATCTCAATCTCTTCAGATGAGGAACTCACTACCCATCCAGTTTCTTTAGCTGTAAAGAATAGGGTAACCATGAGGAAATTCCAGCTGTTTAGTGATTTCTTTTCATGTTTCGTTTTGCTTCTAAATGATCTCATTTTGACAGAAGTTATTCAGAGAAAATTGAATCTAGTGTCTTCCCTTGTCAGCTACATTTTCATGCTCCCAAAACCTCAAAACAAGGGGTATGATGTCATTTCTCCTGTTCAAGGACTACATGAGGAGCCCAGAGAACACACATCTCAATCTTTTGATGGAAACTTTGTGCTCTTGACAGATTCATTTGGCTCTAAGCATGCCATTGTTTCAATTCGATCAAAATTGCAGAAAAGCAAGGTATTCTTAAGAAAACAAGATACGTACCTTTTTCTTTTTCTTTTTCTTTTTTTTTTTGGGTTGTAAACATGATAGCTTAATCTAACTAATTCAACTTGCCTTTTAAGTTTGCCTCTGTGATTCTTGCATGTTTAGTATGAAAGTCATATGAAGTTATATTTTGATTTATATTCTTCTGTATAGTGTACTCTCACAGAATTCCCAGTAAGGATCATAATCTAAACGACTAGCTCCACAATGACAAATCTCAATCACCTGACTTACTGGACTACCAGGTAGTTTTCATCTTTATGATTATTGTATGTTTAGTATGAATGTCCTATGAAGGTATATCTAGTTGATTGATTTTCTTTCTGTATAGGCTACTCTTGCAAATATTCCAAGTATTCAGTATGATCCAAACAAGAAGCTCGAGAATGATTTATTTCAAACTCCAGAAGGAATCTCTTTAGATCCTTTTGCCCCCAAGCAAGCAAGAACAATTTTGGCACCGGACTCCTAGAACTTGCAGGTAGGTTGATTTATATGCCGGAGATATTGTAGTTTTTTCCTTCATAATTTGGATTAAGAGAGAACTTAAGCGAATGAGAAAGAGGATGGGAATGATTAAAGTTTAGAATGCTAATTAATCTTTTCCTCTTATAGTATTAAGTAGCCTACCATAAAGATAACTAAGTATTCATTAGAGTTAAGACTCTGTGCATTTGAATTTTCCCAAATCCTATAATGGATAGATTTTTCGAAATTGTTGTTGTTGTACTAGGGGAGGGGAAAAAGAGGTTGAGTAACGGGATTTTGGTGAAGGGGGGGGTTTGGGTTTTGGGTCATCAAACCCGTCCGGTTTGAGATGGACTGGGCGGTTGGGTTCCGGTTTACATACATAAAAAGGAAAAAGAAAAAAGGGAAGGTGATATAAGTTTCCTGCGTTTTATCACAACATTTGCTGCGTTTAGCAAAATTAGAGTAAAAAAGAAAAAAAAAGAGAAAAAAAAAAGACGCTTTGTCGTTGGATCACTCGCTCCGCGTGTAATCAATCTTTAATCAATCTGACAACTGACAATTCTCTCTCTCTCTCTCTTGTCCTCCGCGCCCAATCTCTCGCGCGCATACGGCACACACACTTAACAGTGTAGTACTAGTACTAGTACATTGATTAGGGTCCCTGCTCAATAATCGACGTTGAGAAACAACAATGGCGATGTTAGCAACTTCTTCGATTCATCTTCCTCCTTGCTTATCCAACGCTTCCTTTACGAACCACAAGAAGCTATTCAAAGTTCCCGCAATTCGTTGCTTGAGGTAATGATTTTCGACCTTTTCATTGCAATTCTTCATTGCTATGCTACCTTAAATTTGCACTTGTTGCTGATTGATGCCTTGTGGTTCTTTATTGGATAATTATATTCTAGAATTATTTAGACAAAAAAAACACGCTAGAATGTGTTTGACTAGTCATTTTTGTTTGCCAGAGGTCGCATTTTTGGTGTTTTGGTTAGATTAGGGTTTAGGTTTGGGCCTGTTCCTTGGAAGTTGTTTTGTTGTTGGTGCTCAACTTTGAAAGATTGTTGTGGCCTGACAAAATTTGATACACCTGATCGATAGATGATTGACGAAAGCTAACTTGAAAATCTTGAAAGCACACAGAGAGTTAAATGCACTTCAACGGTACAAAAATGGTCGTTATTTGACTTGAGAAAAAGTAATAATAAAAGCTGATTTAAAAGCTCCAAAGCCACTAAAAGTTAGAATAAAAATGTCTGAAATTGGTTTTGTTTTATGGTTAAACATTGCAAAAATGTTACATACTGGGTTCATTCAATGATGACATTCAATTGCCTACTTTTTATTTTAATATTAATTTTGATCTTTCCTTCTCTGCCTGCTTTCTATTTTGTTCCCAATGCAGAATGTTACCTCGAACTTAATTTGTTGAGTAAATAAGATCAAGATAAATGGGGGTATTGCATATTAAGTAACAATGTAGTCACAAACTGTTGCAGTTTACAAAATATGATTTATTAACCTAGAAGCATCTCCCTTCTGCTGGTGTGTAACATAGTATATATCTGCTTTGCCTAGCTTGAATAAGTGTAACTCAATTTTTTCAATTCAGGCTGGATGATCAGGATAGCACAGAAGTTTCGCAGGTGCTAACATCTCAAACTTGGGCTCAATACTTGCTTTTTGTTAAGACTAATGCCTCACATTGTTACTTAATATGCAATATCATATGCATTCTTAATGTACAGACATCTAGTAGTCAATCAGAAGTACAAACTAGTGATATCTGGCGGCTCTTCACGGAAGCTCAGCAGAGTAAGAGCTTTTCATATATTATCGTTTTCAAGTCATTGCTGGAACCAACGTGTACTTGATTAATTATAGTAAAGAAGCTATCATCCTGTTTATAAGCTGGTTTGCTTATGACATGTAGACATCCTGTATCTGAACAAACAACGTTTAATGGTGATCGAAGAGCTGAGTAAGGCAAAGAAGGAGATTCAAACATTGCTTGAAAGAATTGAGAATATGGAGGTTAAAAAGCAGAGGGATTATGAAAGAGGTGACAGTCTTCTAGTTCTTACTTGCATTAGAACTGATTATATTCAATATTTATTTGTTATCTCCTAAAGGCCCTTTTTAGATGCCACAGTATCTCAATTTGTTTCTTTCCTCAGCCAGAAAAGCAAATAGAAAGAGGACGAGATTATATTTTATTAATCATGAAGTGTTGTCCTCATACTATCAGGGATCATCTTTTAAGTTTAGACTTTCCTCAACCTATATTATCACACATCAATGAGAACAATCTCATATTTTCCTGCTGAAAGCAATTCAAGCTCTAGGTTATTCAGGCCTATTTCTTGATTGTTTCGATCAATAGTGTTGGTTGGCTAGTCAAATACGTCGTCAAGAAGATAGATGACAACGTACGTGGTCTCAGTGACCTGACAAGAGTACAACAAGACTATTAACTAGCTTTGTCCAGTGCGTCTTCACTTGTTGAGAATAGTTTCAAAGGGAGACTATTTTACCAATCACTGCTATCTGACTTGTCATTCCATTTAAGGCACAGCCTTACTGTCTTCGGACGAATTGCATTACAGACATAAAGGGGCAATGGAACAAGGCAAAAACAGACTAGGCTGAGTGAATATGGACAGCATTGCTGACATGCTTGTCCTTGGGGTTTATTTCTCACTGATTAATTCAGCGAAATACTTAGAATTTCTTTTATTTTTTGATAAGTCAAATGATTTATTGCTTCTGAGATTTTTCTGCAACAGATGAATCATCAGTTCGTTGGGAACTACTTCTTCGGGTAGATTCTATGGTTCTTACAGGCATGATTGACACTGAAGATGCTTGTAATATGAGAAGGTTGATGATGAATTCTAAGCTGAGCTTACCCAATGCTTTCATCCCTCTTTTGCAGAAGAGGGATGGTGAGCTTTTGGCAGAACTGCATTTGCTGTTGGAGCAAAGTAAAAGGTGAGATGAGGAAGTTGGAAATTATGAATCACTGTTAGTACTTTTACTAAGTAATTTGACCTAATTGTTGCTCCTGCTAGATGCATGTTATAAAGCATTTCCAAAGGCACCCTGCTTCTACTCTCTCCATCTATATTACACGACAATTTCACCATTTGAAGGACCAAGAAAATAATCTTTACCTTCATACAAATTATAACGGGTGTTTTAAACCAAAAGAATGACAATGACAATGAAGTCATTGCCATTTGAAAAATACTGATAGTAGTGATAATCTCCTTTGATAAAGTAGTATTATTTAAAGATACATGGGATATGTACAGTGGCAGATCCAACAATAACTTCAAGTGGGTTCCCTTTTAAGATTTCAACATATATTCAACATATATTTACTACAAAAATATATATATATATTTTTTTTTCAAAATTTTACCAAACTTACCCACTAAAAAAAAGGGAATTAAAAAAAAGTGGGTGGGTCCGCCACTGGATATGTACCATGAAGTCATTGTCATTTGAGAAATACTGATACCAGTCAAGTTATTGTCATTTAAGAAATACTATGCGTGGTTGTAAATTTATAGCCAGATATGTTAGGTGAATCAACGTGATGCTCTTGGGTGTATGATCTTCAAAATTTAAACTTTAGGACTTCATAAGGCTCTCACCAGCTTGTCACTTAACTGTTTATTTAATGCTGTGTCATTCTCCCCCAAACTAACAATTACGTATGTCTTTTGCTGTCCAGGAGTGGCTTTCATATAGTACACATTTGCACCGAGATGGACCCAGTAGTTTCTGTTGGATCTTTGGCGCCTTATGTGACTGGCTTATCACGTGCACTGCAAAGAAAGGGCAACTTGGTTGAGGTCATATTACCAAAGTAATCATGGATCTCGTGCTTCATGTGTTGCTACTACATGACTACATATATCCAATTATCGGAAAGTACATTCACATAGTATTCCTTGCCAATACAACTTCTAAACACTTATGGAAATTGAAATGTCTGATATTTGCCTCTGCATCACATTGTTTGACATAGAACCTTGAAACTTTGTTGCCTATCGAAACTTAGAGTGTTGACAACTGTAGTTTTTTGCTGCTTCCTGCTGAGATGTTATGTCTATATAGTTCCTTTTGCTCTACATGGTTCAATCGTTTGCTTACATTTGCGTAATTCCAGATATGGTGGGGGATTTGTTCATTGTAGACATTCATAAACTGCTAATTGGCTTAAGGTGGTTCGTAAGAGGTACTACTCTAGCATGTGTCCAACTGTTTGATTCCGCCATGTTTTGAAAAGTTTGCAAGTTTTTGGCCTAAATTGTAGTGTCCATACCCACGTTAAACTGTTGTATATCTGACGAAGGTACTTGAGGTGAAATTAAGAGCTCAAGTAACAAATATCTTAAAGATTCTGATGTTAGGGTAACTTATTTTCTGTTTTGTTGACGGAGATAGTTGCTTCATCAAACTGATGCAAGGAGGAAGTGCACCCAAACCCTTGCGGTGATTGTGCTGCTTTCCGTCTGTCATCTGTCATTGTTTTTACTGTAGACTAGCTAATCTTTCTAGTTGTTTCGGAGACATCTTGTGAGGTTCATATTTATCGAAGTATAGTCTTAATCTAGTTTCCTCAAAAGATCCGCTGCACGAAAAGAAGGGCTAGTCTATTTTGTGAAGTTTTTACATTATCCATGAAAGTAAACCTTTGAGTTCTAATCATTATTAAGTAATGAAGTCCTTGAGAAACATGAAAAGTATTATCTCTATTTGAATTCGTTTTGTGTATTCAGCTTACAAATTCATATCTTTCATGTAAATAGGTATAAATGCTTGGACTTAAGTGAGGTACAAGGATTACGAGAAATAGAAGCTGAGTTTTATTCTTATTTCAACGGGCAGTTACATTTAAACAAGCTCTGGACTGGGTGATTCTCTGTGTATTCCATTTATCTATTGTTTTCTTGGCTAGGTGAAGCAATTTCTGATCTGGTTTTGTCTTTATAATCTGTTGAAACAGTGTAGTCTATGGCATTGGAGTCACCTTTATTCAGCCTGTGTACTATTCATCTTTCTTTGAACGTGATATGGTCTATGGCTACTCTGATGATTTTGAGAGGTACTTTTATACGTCTGGTCTATGGCTACTATAGAATGCATGTTGGATCCTGATCTCCTGATGATTTATAAACTAGTTGCTTTCAGATTTACATATTTCTCTCGTGCTTCATTGGATTATTTGGTAAAATCGGGAAAGCATCCTGATGTCATACATGTACACAATTGGGAGACTGCAATAGTTGGGCCTCTCTTCTGGGATATATTTGTCAACCAGGTAAAACACGAGGATATTATGTGGTATGTGTTACTCTGTTTTTGTACCTTTTTTTTTTTTTTTATTACAATGATCTATAGCCTGATCTTTGCACTTTGTTGCAAGTCGCATCAAACTGCATGAAGATGAATGTTTCTGATCTCTATTACTGGTGATGACTGACCAAATAAGTCTCTGCTTTAGTGGATGCCCTTCAGCCTAATTCCTGATGGCTTGTATGGTTGTATCTTAATTCTTAACTACAGACTTGGGTACATGTTTTTAGCATGGATAGTGTATGGGTATCAGACCTGCCATCCTTAACCAGTATCAATATGTACGTCTGTGTGTGAGCGCGCGCGCGCGCATATAGATATAGGTATAATCTTAAATATCTTTCCCAGTAGATGGTATAATCTTTCAAGGATATAGCATTCTCCAATATATTCTCATGGGATTTTGGTTTCACTGAGCTAATTCCATGGCTTTATCATCTTCCTGATAACATGGAAATTTTGTAGGGCCTTGCAGCTACCAGAATCTTACTCACATGCCAAACCTTTAGTAGTCAGGTATGTAAATCATCCCTCTGACTATTTTATTTTCTTTCTTTTAGTCTTTTTGTTCTTCACATAATATCTTCTTTAGTGTCTAGAGCCACCTGAAAAGCTTGGACTCTGTGGTCTTGATCCTTCTAGGCTTAACCGCCCCGATCGGTTGCAAGATAGTACCAAGATGCATCTTGTGAACATTTTGAAGGTAAAATTAAGAATTGGGTACCAAGTTGAAAGAATTTATGTGTAACTCTAGATGAGCAATTCTCATGCATCTTTTAGTGCTCTTCTGGATAAAATCTTAGTCTGTGTTATTGAACATATGTATTAGATTTCCTTTCTGTAACTTGCTATAATATGATGTTTTTGCACGGGATTATATTCTTAGTGAATCAAGCGTATTTCTTAGTTAATCAATTGCACCAATGACAACTGTATTGATGATATTGTTTCTGAGATTATAGGGTGGGATTGTTTATTCTAATAAGACTGTGGTGATGTCATCCTTACATTCAAAAGGGAGAATTATTCGTAATCTTGGTCATGACCTGGAGCCGACCTTATCGTCTCACAAGTAATACTACTATTCTTTTGCTATTCAACTCGAGAATTTACAATCGTCTGTTCCATGGAGCAGACTTGTTGGGCAGGGTGCCTAAGTATAAGCCTTGCACTCTTTTATGCTTTTGTCGTCTTTACATTTTGAATGCAGGGAAAAGCTGGTTGTTGCTCCATATGGATTTGAGCACTCCACCTGGGATCCTTCCGAGGACAACTTGCTTCCTGAAAACTATACTGCAACTGATAGGAAAGGAAAATCTGCCTGTAAAGTTTCACTGCAGCGTTTCATTGGCTTAAGTGAAAATGCTTCGTTTATTCTTGTAAGTCATCGTGTACTGTTAACATTTTACTCCATGCATCTGCATTCTGCACATTCTGGACTGTTTAACTGATAGAACTCTCAGAAAAAGTAACATACTTAAAAATAAAAACAAAACAAAACCAAGAGAATCAAGTGTCGAGACGTGGGCTGTTCTTTCCTATATTCTGCTATCTGGGAGGGCTTAGTAGATGGCTAGATGCAATTTCATTATGTTGTAATTTTAGATTTTTCAAAACATTTGCAAAAAGTGGTGATAGCGGTGTACTTATTCATTTGCTCATCATACATGTATATGAAAAAAAAAAAGAAAAAAAGAAAATATAAATTCTGTCTATACTGGTCCAAACTTCCAACTTTAGAATTATTGTCTATTCAGTAATGCTGATCTGAATTCAAACCACATCTCTATGCTTATATTATAGTGTGTAGCATACTCTAAACAGTGGCGCATTATCAGGTCGGAATGGTCTTCTCTGAAATCTCAGATGTCGATCTCGAGAATCTGATGGCTGTCTTGCGTATTCCTTCCATGAAGGGAGTTCAGGTTGTCACAATATCTATTTTTTCTATTAAGCTCCTTTAAGGAGTACTGACTTGCTGCAGAATTTTGAAAGTAAATTTTACAAAGCACATTGCGATCAGTACGCTTAGTACGTATTATTTTTTCACAGTTCCTATTTATGGGAGAAAGCAAAATACCTAGCGTCAACCACGTGCTGAAATCTCTTCATGAAGATGTGAAGGTAATAATCAATGTTGTTGCTTTTATTTACAATCTTTTGTATGACGAACTGTCTCAAGTTTATAATGCATTTGGGTCAAATATATATTCTTGATTCTTGAAGTGTATACATTTATAGATTGAAACTGAGAGAAATAGAGATGGACATGAAAAAGTGGAGGAGGCAGGAAACGGATTCATATCAGAATCATTATTTTTGATGGGGCTCCCTTACTTTGGGAGCTCTCATCATCATGTACTGGATCAAGATCTAAAGGTCAAAAGTTAGAATGCAGCGTGGCTATTGCTAACATAAAAATTGATGGTTGCCATCATCATGCAACAGTCGAATTTTATCTTGCACATGACCTTTTTACCCTGCTCTTTTTCTCTCCTCCTCCCCCAACTTCACTCTCTCTCCTCTGATACTGCCTGTCACCTGGCCAGCATTAAGCCTCTTTGTCGACAAGCGAAGAATCATGCATGACCTTCACTCAGTAGGACGTCACTATGAGGCTTGACTGGCTGCAAACTTTTGACAATTCTCTCTAACTCAAACTTCTGACAGTTCTCTCTATCTGAGCTCAAACAGTACCGATGTGCCCACCCTTACTCTATTTCCCTCTCTTCCCATACCCTCTTTCTTCACATCCCCTCCTCTCATTAACAATTCAAGCTTCATGATTTATCTAACCAAGGCTGTAGAATTTGGAAGTGAACTGAAGAGCTATGTTTACCTAGGTGAAGTTTCTTAATTCAACACTCACTTCATACTACAACTTTGGGAGGGTAGCTATTAATAGAAGGTTATGGAAAATGTGAGCCCATGTCTCTCTGTCTGATTGAACAGCATGGTGGTGTTGGTAGTAGTTATAATTGCCTTTGAAATGTTCTCTTTGCTGTTAGGCAATTACGCTAAAGTTCATAATATGCAGGACGAGAATGTGAGATTTATAAACAAGTATGATGAAGCTTTATCGCACTTGATATTCGGTGGATCAGATGTTATACTGTGCCAATCATATGAAGATCCAGTGCTGCAAGTTCCGGTATGTTGGTTGCAGATCACTTTGATGAGTTAAAATGCCTCAAATCTGTTCTTTCATAGAAGTTTTGGTCGTTAACTTATAGGTTATGCTATAACGCTAGTATCTAGTTTTATGTTGCATGAACTTGAGCCTCTCTAATATGTTCCTATATTGGTCAACTACAGCTCAAGGCTATGAAATATGGAGCTGCCCCGATCTTGATGACTTCCATCGACAAAAATTTCAGGTAAAAATCCCCCCTCAGCCGTCCTATTTTGTGCTGTGCTCATTATCTTGGAAGGAAACCTTATAAGTGATATCCTCTTCCATTCTGCAACATGTACCTCTGGCAGACATTTTGCAGAGCACGACTTTGGAAGCACTCAGTTCTCTCAGTATATCTCCGCATTTTCTAACATGTCCCTAATGCAAGCTCTCGATGAAATTGTGTGTACTCCCTTACTTTTCTGTTGATCCTGCTTTTGTTGGTTTTATGTAGTGTAGTTGCTCAGGTAATCACAAAGTTGTTTTTGCCATTGTCTGTAGAGAAACACGCCATCGCAGTGGAACCAAAAGATGGAGGAAGCAATGTCCAAGGACTTTTCGTGGGATGCTGAGTGCTATAATGTGCATATATCTGCTTATGAATCCTTGAAGAACTTGTAAAACAATTTTGTTTAGGTTATCTATACATGTAAATATGAATCCTTAAAATATCTGCAAATGTACAGTTCATGTACTTGGTTTATATCTTAGCAACTCGGAAGTGCCATTATAGGAGGGTCAGGAATTGTGATGCCCCCAATCTCCCATGTCAGCTATGTTAAAGTTGACTGATTTTCAAGCATGTGGAATGCACACAGGTTTAGTTGAACACATACTGTAGAGTATTGTTTTGTGCTCAATCAAAATATATTTGTTCATTAAGAATTTCCTACTAGTTATTGAAAAAACAATTAGATTTCAATATTTATTAGAGAGAAAGATTTTCAAGAGAGAGAGAGAGAGTATTAAGTTACATACCAATTTTTATATTGTGTTGTTAGGGTGTATAATGTATTCCTCGGTTCAAATGCTCTAGAAAAACTTATATGTATGTCCATGAGTCCGTCACAATTTGTGCATAAGGTTTTGTTCTATTCATATTATTTTTGTTGATATTTATTGTTGATTGTTGATTTTTGTTGAACTTTGATGATTTTTCTCGATTTTTGTTGATTTTTGTTTATTTCACTTATTATTGTTGATTTTCTTTGATTTTTATCGATTCGATTTCTTTGACAGATAGCAATTTTGTTGATTTTTACTGATTTTTGTTGATTATATTTTTTTTATTGATTATTATTGATTCTATTGATTTTTTTATTTTAATGAAATCAACATAAATCAACAAAAATAAGTTGAGAAGAACAAATGCTAAGTATTAGTATGACGCAAGAAACTATTACTATGAACCACTAATACTCTAATTTTTTTGCATTCATACTAACTAATACTTCATTTTTATCCTTTGTATGCTACTAGTAAGGCTATGTTCTCTTCATGTAATTTTTATTGCTATTTATTGTTGATTTTCGTTGATTTTTATTGATTTTACTGATTTTTGTTGATTGAGAACGACTTTGTTGATTTTACTGATTTTTGTTGATTTTACTTTGATTTTTGTTGATTTTTACTAAAATTAAAAAAAAAAATAAGTTGGAGAAAACAAGCCTAATACTTAATTGGGATACCGAGTATACAGTTTGAAGATTGAGCAATTATATTTCTTATATAACCATAAGTCCATAACCAAATTTTGTGGTTTGTAATTTTATTTAATTTTGAGTGTGGAGGAATATCTGCACGTGGAAGTCACGACTTCGTTGAAGCGAAGGCGCGACTGACCTTGAACTTGATATCCCGATTTGACGAGCCGCTGGATTACCTTATTTCGGTAGCAACAATCAATTTCAACGGAACTCTCTCTCTCTCTCTCTCTCTCTCTTCCAAAATCATCATCATCATCATATTAACAAAAACCAGACTTTCTGGAAAAACTCAATCAAAATTCAAGTGCCGGAGAATGGCAGAAACTCCGGCGACTGACTCAGCTGCTCCAACTCCCTCATGGTTCACTCCAAAAAGGTACTCTTTTTGCTTTTTATAGACTATATATATGCTTTACTTGTGAATTGTGAGTGATCCTAATTTTTTTACAGAATTAGGTTTAGCATCATTCACCAATGTTCGTCAGTTATGGCCTAGGGTTTTCATTGTTGTTCTTTTTGCTCAAGAGTACATGTTTTAATGCTATTGAAGTTTCTATTTTTAGCCTCTTTGTTGATCTATAGTTGTTCAAGGTTTACGTTACTTCACGCTTGCCGCCAATTTTAATTTAGTGTCCTATTTTTGGAATTTATATATATTCTAGTGCCCATCAAGTTCTTTTTCCCCCCTTATTTTTGAATAATTTCGGTGAATGATCTTCAATTTATAGCCTTTTGACATGTTTATTCAAGGCTTTGCATTTCTCCTGGGGTACTACTTCCTTGATTGCCGAAATTTTAGACCCGAACTAGAGAATTGAATGTGGCATTCGCATTTTACTAATTTTAGATTATGAAACAATTGCCTAGTAAAAGATATAGACGTGGTTAATTACTCTGCGGTTTCATTCCATTGAAGCTTTGTTGGGGCGTGTTAGATTAGAGGTAAAATTTGTTAAACCTGCTTGGCTTCTTTTCAATCAGCTGACATTGTTGTGGCTTGAATTATGTTGCTCTTTCCGTTCAGATTGCTTTTGATATTCTGCATCATCAATATGATAAATTATGTGGATCGAGGGGCAATTGCGAGCAATGGTGTAAATGGGAGTTTGGAGACATGCACAGAAAGTGGAATTTGCAGTGCTGGTAGTGGAATTCAGTAAGACTTTACTGTACATTTTTGAGTTTCGATAGTTTATTTGACTCGCCGCAATTCGATTTGCTTATATTTAGAATTTGCTTGATTGCTGTTCATTGCTAATAGGTTTGTGATCCTTAATCAAGCATAGAGTGAAATTATGAACTTTCTATTCGTAGCTCCTGCTTTTCTATCTCTTGTTATATGGACAATAGCAATTGAATAGTTGTCTCTATCATGTTACTGAAGTTCCGTCACTTACAGGGGGGACTTTAACTTAAACAATTTTCAAGATGGTATCCTCTCATCTGCATTCATGGTTGGACTTCTTGTGGCTTCTCCAATATTTGCTTCCCTGGCAAAAAGGTAACATTTTGTTCTTGGTAATATTAACCTACTTACATGACATCTGTTGGCTGAATATGGCATGGCATCATTGGTTTAGAATTTTGTGAGGGGGTGGCACTAGATATTGCTCGGATTGGTTAGAAAAAGTAAAGTTATCCTTCCCCCTAATGTACCTATTTCTTACTATTGCTACCCGCCTACACCTTAAAGGTCTCCCTTATGCCACAACAATGCTACATCAAGTTTTCAGATGACATCTCAGATGCAGCCACCAAATTACAATGAAGGATGCACTCATCTTTAAGCATAATATGAGCTTCATTGTATTAGAGGCAATAGTTAACCTTTCACCTAAGTCTGGCTGTTTTCAATTGCGGATCCTTCAGCTTATGTATAAGCTGACTGATCCCATTTATCAAATTCAAGGCTTAGCAGGGATATATTTTCCTCTTTTCTATTTTCTACGTCTACGTTGAACTTCTATTCCCAATTTGTGTACCAGCGCATCCCCAAAGACTCCAGGTGCTCTTGCGTGCTCAATTGTGATACATGTTACCTGATGAATGTTTCTTTACTTTTGCAGCCACAATCCTTTTAGGCTCATTGGGGTTGGTTTGTCTGTTTGGACCTTTGCTGCAGCAGGCTGTGGCAGTTCCTTTAACTTTTGGTCTATTACAATCTGCCGCATGTAAGTGCAACACTGTCAACGCTTTCAAACTCAATGATCATTACTATTTCCAACTGATAGTCCCATGACAATGGATATGCTGTAGGCTGGTTGGTGTTGGTGAAGCTTCATTCATAAGTCTGGCTGCTCCATTCATCGATGATAATGCTCCTGTTGCTCAGGTTTTCTTTCCCATCTCCTTATAATCATGGTATCGTATGAAGAATTATGTTGTTTCTATGTTTATGAAATTTATTTGGTCCTTCATCAAAGTGTTCCTTTGTGATGCATCAATATCTCATGTTATCTTTCTCTTTATTGATTACTGCTGCTTTTGTTCTCACTTGTTTCATCTCCTATTTACTGTTTGCTAATCTGTACTTAATTCTGCTTTTGGCTGGCATCAGAAAACAGCTTGGCTTGCAATGTTCTACATGTGTATACCTACTGGAATTGCTTTAGGATATGTTTATGGTGGACTGGTAAGTTCTGATGTAGCTTTCTTAATCGTCTTATGTTATATAATACTCTTATATTTGTTACGGCTTTAAGTCTCTCCTCCTGTTGGATGACTAGTATCTTTTCTCGAAGTGTTCTGCTTGCACAATTTGCATCATGTATGCATAATCTCCTGTCTGATGGAAGTTTCCGTTAATGAAATTGTTACTGGGCTATGGCTGTTCAAAGTGACAAATATATGCATATTTTTCAAGAAGAATAGATTTACATGTGGCATGTGCCTGTATTTTGAATCAGCATTTAGATCAAGGATGTAAATTCAAATTGAAGTTCAAATTCCATGTGTACAATGCTGTATTTACAGATGAAATGAGAGGAACATTAGATCTTCTTTTTTGGGTGCAAGAGGAACAGTAGACTTTTGATTTGAGCTGTTAACACAACTTGTAAAACAAAGACTTTAAGGTGGCTGAAAGTAATGTATTGAACAGTAGACATATTTTTTATTTTTTTTAGATGCAAGATGAAAAGTAGAGTTTTTATATGAGCTATTTACACAATTCGTAAGATAACGAATTTATGGTGAGCAATGTGTTGAAACAACTATGTGTGCTGATTCTGCAATTCAAATATTGGACACTAGATGACTTGTCTGAGTTATCTTTGGTTGACTCATTTCAGTCATAACCTACAATTGTTAAGCAATATATATGAGCAAGTGGTACTTTTGTTTCTCCTGTAGGTTGGAAGTTACTTAAACTGGCGAGTCGCCTTTTGGGGAGAGGCAATTTTGATGCTTCCTTTTGCTGTTTTGGGCTTTGTGATGAAACCATTGCAATTAAAAGGTGATTGATACTTTGTGGTTACTGAAATCGCTTGGTGTCTGGCTTCATTTTATTCTTTCTGCGCTTATGCTGACACTTCTAATCATGGCTACAGGGTTTGCAGGTGGTGAATTAAAGGAAGCTATAACATCTGAAAATATGTCCGATCCTCTTGATTATGGTATCCATATTACCTATCTAGTTGATGCAGTATATTCTTTTGTCATATGCAGCTATGATTATACAAGTTTCAAACATCATAAGAAACTTAGTCCTGGAGTAGGCACATTTTTCTGTTTTTTTTTTTTTTTTCCACATAACTTATTCATGTTGTGAAAGGTTTGGTCAATGACATAGAACACTTTTCAGCATGATTGTTTGTTGATGAAAATGTTGGAAAAGATAAGGTGAAGATTCTACAATGCAAATTTTGTTGATAATTCATTGATTTTGGTATATCCTATTGTCTGTTTATAGTTAATAAGTACGCCTCGAGTTGTAAAGGATTTTGGCCAGAAAATGGTTCAGAATGTTAGTAGCTTAAATGAGTTCCTTGTGATTGTACTGTATTCAGTTTAAATCCCTAGTTTTATTGTTACTTCAATTTGGTGGGTTAAGCAGAAATCCTTATCTTTCTTCATTTTTGTAATAGTATTAATGTTCATGTGCTAAATTTGGAGTTGATGGTTTCAGATACAACCTGTCATGAACAGGCTCAAAATCAAGGTTGCGGTTATGAAGTGTCAACTACAACATCCAAGTGAGTGGCTTTAGATTTTTGTGAATAGGTTCAGAAGGATTGATTTTTATACATATGTTTAGGCTGCTAAAAATAATCAGTAAACTGAAGAAGTTGGGACTTTATTTGTGCATATCCAGATATTGTCACACAGCATGAACTGTTCTTTTGTAATATGTAGCTTGTATTGTGTAAAATATTGCATGTGTGTTCTCTTTTTGTGAAACCATACCCTCTTCTTTTGACAGGTTTGAAGCTGCATTTAATATTAGAAGCCAATTCTCTAGTTTTTCCAAGGATATGATGGCACTCCTGCGTGAAGAAGTCTATGTTATAAATATGCTTGGTGTGTTCCCAACTGCCTTCCTTGTGTGTTGCACTACATCTTTTGCCCTTGCTGATAAAAAGGTTGTAAATACATGATGAAAGTTCACTTTTCTTTCAGAAATACAAATTCCGCAACTTTTGGCTCATTTTATCTCATTGCTGTTGATTCTTAATAGATATTATTACATTAAAACCTTGGAATTTAGAAGTTTAAGGAGTTTTAAAATTTGAATGAAAGGCAATATAGTAAAGATGGTCGATATATAAAACAAGATAATCTTATATCTATGACACGCGTTTTTATTTTGTCAGGTAACATATGTTATAACTTTGTCCTTGGAGCATATTCATACTGGGGACCGAAGGCTGGTTATAATATATATCACATGGTATGGACTTTTGATATTCCCTCCATGTAAAGTATGTCATTTTCCTCTATTGTCAAAATAGAATTTCATATGCTGTAAGTTACTAAGAATATGTGTACTACCCCCGTTTCATAATGTAGGTCGTTTTAGGTAGTGACACACATTTGAAAGCTATTAAATAGTCTCATATTTAACAAAAGATAATATTGGACTAGTTGACCCGTTGAAGAACAAGGTGAACAGTTAATGAAGTAATGTGAAACTAGGGTAAAATGTAAAGAATAACAAGTGCTTTACTGGACTTCTAAATTGACTTATGAAATCGACTTACACTAGATTCCTAATTTAACCATTACCCCTACTTAAATCTACGGATTTCCTTAAATTTCAATGGAACACAAAAAAGCAACATTTCATTGTTGGGGATTGGAGGATTCCTTTTTGTGTTTTGGTTTTGTCCTATGTTCTAATCAACATGCTTCTCATATTTGTTTGTGAAACTGGTCACCCATTTCTTTTAGAGTAAACTCTTATTCTGGAAAACTGTACTGCACCTGGCTGTGCATCCTCATTATAGATGAACTTTTGCAGACCAATGCAGATATGTTGTTTGGAGTGGTTACAATTGTTTGTGGAATAGTGGGAACACTATCTGGAGGCTATATTCTTGATCACATGAATGCCACGATCTCGAATGCTTTCAAGGTGATTCTCCTTCTTAACATATCGTATTGATTACCATGCTTCTAAACCTTTTTTTTTGTTGGTAGCTCGTAGCATAATGCATAATTATGAGTCAATTTGTTTTATATGAACATTGGCTCTCACAATATCATCCTTTATTTTCGTTTTTTGCAAGAGTCCATACATTATTAAAAGGTTGCATTGTCAGCGACGTTTTTCCGACAGGCTTGCTTGTATGGTTTTGTTTGATGTTATTTAACTTATTACATCTTTAGGTCTACCTTCACAATTTACTGCTTCAGTTGATACAANCTCCATTTTGCAAGTTGGCTTGTCTTTAGGAGTCCCTGTTAATTTAGTTGTTAAGCACTTTCTGTGTACTTGTCTGTTTCTGTCAGATTGTTTTATTTACAACCATTTGCCTCTGTAGTCTGTTGCCTTTATAGTCTGCAGATGTATTTCAAGGAGCTTAACGCTGAATCTGTATGTCTCAGCTTCTTTCTGGAGCAACATTGCTGGGTGCAACATTTTGCTTCAGTGCATTTTGTTTCAAAAGCTTATATGTCTTCATATTGCTCTTCGCAGTTGGTGAGCTACTTGTCTTTGCCACACAGGTAACTTAGTAGAGATCCTTCTTCCTTTCTCTGTGCCCTAGGAACTGCTTTTGGGAGGTCATTTGTTAAAATGTAGTGGCATTTTTACAAGTTCAGGTTATCATGAGACTTTTGGTGTACATACTGAGATGAAGAACCCCCTCCCTCCAAAAAGCCCCTAGGGGCCGGTGAAAAGTAACCCCTGTTTTAAAAGAATGACTGATTCATTATTAACATGATATGCTATGGACAATGTTGCTGAGTAGATATTTTCTTCTGTCTTCATTCTATGTTTCTTAAACACAGATGTTTATATCTTAATCTTCACAGGCACCAGTTAACTACATATGTCTCCATTCTGTCGAACCAAGTTTAAGACCATTGTCGATGGCCATGTCAACGGTTTCAATCCACATATTTGGTGATGTGCCCTCCTCACCATTGGTTGGTGTCCTTCAGGTATGCCTTCAAACAGTGATATGGCTCTCTTCTAAGTGCTGACTGGTGAGTGCTTGAGCATTCCAGTCACTTGAATCATTAAAAAAACTTGCTTTATGGGCGATGTCCCTTAGTAATGCGTTGTATTAAGGGGTAAATTGATATTTAAGCTGATTGCATGATTATGCTCATGATTGGGAAAAGAAAGCTGGCACTCTAACTACTTTGAGATTTATTGGTGCTGAAATTGCAGGATTATGTTGACAATTGGAGGGAGACTTCACTTATTCTGACATCTGTTCTGTTTCTTGCTGCTGGAGTATGGCTTATAGGTAAATTTTGGATACTTTTTGTTTTGCAAATACCCTTGTTGAGGCTTGAGGTGCTCTTTTCATATGAGCTCCATATTCTTTCATTACATTCATGAATCCAATCAGCTAGATTGATAGCCTTTGCAGCTGCTGTAATAACACCATGTCCTCAATCCCAATAAATTTCTCCATATCACAGATAGTTTGATGTCAGAAAAATCTTTCAGAGAGAGAGAGATAGAGAGTAGTGTCAGGGAACTGGGAAGTGCATGTATTCTGACAGTGGAATTGTATATGGGCATATATCTAGTAGCCATGGAACTGTCTTATGCAAATACAATCATATGTGGAGGGTGTAGCTTCCAGAGACTATGAAAGAAATTGACATGAATGATATTGACTGGCCTGGTTGCTGTCTGCATAAAGAATTTTCGAAATACCCTTGTGAAAATCTGACGCGCATTAGAACTTCGAAAATTCGTTTGTTATTAATTTAACGTGTTTCGTTCATCCAATAATTTAAATTTCTTTTTAGGTGTGTTTCTCAAAGGGGTGGATCGATCTAATGAAGATGAGTTGTCTGCGATTAGAATCAAAGAAGTTTGTACGGAGCCATTGCTTGATGGCAATACTAACGAAACACATGCTTGAATGTATATAGTATGTCTAGTAACTGTATACACATAATCAGAAATTACAGGACATTGCTAGTACCCAGCCCAGATCTGGTATGTAATTTTTCACACGACAGTTGTACATAACAGTATATCTTTTGTAATGCTTTTTATCCTTCTTACATATAAAGTTCATTGGTAAATCGATTCATTACACCTTGCTGCTGATTGGTCCATAAGAGGCAAAAAAAAGTCGTTGATACATATACATACACTGGTTAGTGAAAAATCGAATCTAGGATCTTATGTAATAAGTATTCCAATCATAACCACTAGATTAAGCCCTCATTAATTAACCGTACACATTTGTGCTGTCGCCTTGTTTTGGGTACCGGGATGGGAGTATCGAAATCTTTCCAGTTATATGAGTGGTGTTTTTCTTCACTACGGAAACACGAAAAGGAAAAAAAAAAAGTTTTGGACCACCTCACCTCTCACCTGGCAAAGAAAGAAACAAAGCTGAGTAATGGTTGTACAAAATTGCTTACTGTTTGCATCATAAATTGGCACATTTATGTGCCACCAAAAGTGCTGTTTCATCAGTGCCCATCTTTCTGCAGGACACCAACTAAAACGGCTAATAAGAAACTGGATCATAAATTAAAAAATGATTTATCCACCATTTCTGTGTTTTATAATGTTCAGTGTTTATGCTAATCAGTTGGGATTCTATCTGCATTGCGCATCAGACCAAGTACGTAGGTAGGTAAATATGTGCAGAGAACCAAAAAAAAAAAAAAAAAAAAAAAAAAAAATCAGAATCACATTATCTTTCATTCACATTGAGCTACTGCTACGCTGTGATTGATGATCCTTTATTTTGTTCTCTTTGCTATCTTTCATTTTCAATGTACTATTGTCTATTCTATGCCTTTCCAAGTTTTCATTATTTATTACAGACAGTCCCACATTATGTTTCATTTTCAAATTACTCAAATAAATGTAACCTAGAGATATTGCTTATTTGTTGCCGTTGGGACTTGGGAATTTTCATTTTTGAAGTTTAAAAGTTTAAAATGTCAATTTTGAAACTACATTGATGATTTTGATTACAATTATGCAAAGATAGATTGTTATATGATTTGGTATAAGAAATAAAGAAACTACTCCTTCCATTTCAAATTAAGTGTCGTTTTTAATTTTCAAGGTCGAATTTTGATCATTAATTGCTCATAATATAGAGTAAAAAGAATTAAAATCAAATCTAATTTAAATATCAAATAAGATTGAGATCTTCCAAGTTATTTTATCCACTAGTGAGTATAAAATATCACTGTTTTTCAAATTAATATGTTGGGTTAAATTTAATATTGGCCTTCTCCTTTCAATAGTTTTTCTATAAAAAATAAAATAAAATATTACAAGAGTTTTTCTTTTACATAGAAACTTGTACTATGAGACAAAGTTGTCACAAACAAGTGTGTTTATGAGACTTTCCCACCGCATCATCATTAGCCTAACTTTATTTTTTTAATTGAACAAAATGAATGATTTTTTTTTTTTGGTTGGATTGAGCTTATCACTCAAGACCAAATGTGCTTTATAAAATGTATTATTATCTCTTCCTAACTAGATTATGTGCACAATTCAACCACAAGCAAACTATTTAATAATGGCATGTTCTTTTCAACAAACTCTTTTATCTTGTTGAAAAATTAACCAAAATAAATCAAACAACTATTTTGTTTTTTTTCTCTCTCTCTTTATGTGTGTATGAATGATGGTTATTGTTGGACATGATCCTAAAACACAGCCTAAGATTATATAGATTCTAATGGAACGCAAAGAAATTGAAACATTCAATTTTTCAAAATTCAATTTGTTAGAAAAAAGGTTCAGTTATGGTAATTACTCCCCTAGTAAGTAGTAACAGCTTCCGACAGTGAATTCAAAGAAAAGGAAATAAATCTGAGTAGTAATGATGCTACTCCATCTTCTATTTACTGTACTATTTTGGGCACTCACCATCAACCATCAACCAGTCACCAGTTTTAAAAATACGAGTACTATCAACATCCGCTTCTTAAAACCCTTTCACTTGAAAAAAATTTCCCCTTTTTTCATATTTGATCGTCTCTCTCTTCCCTCCCATTACTCCCAATCAAATCCATTTCTCTCTCTCTCTCTCTCTCAAATTCGAACCTGTCACTGATCAATTTCTTCATTCATCCATTCTCTCTCCTCCGCAAAGCTGATGAACATTTGACTTTATTTACTCATTGGATTGGATTCTTCAGAGATTGTTAGGGTATTGCATTTTGTGTAATTCAATTACGAATGTCAATTGAATTTTGTAACTTGAATGATCTAAATTCAGAGCTGGATATCTGTACAAATTCACTTTTTCTTATCTCCCTCTACAATTTGCTTCAATGTCAGGTGTAAATTCAAAGTTTTTGTGGTTGAATGCTCAAAATGAGTAATGGGGATAGAATCTGTGACGCTATCTGACCATGCTCGTTAGTCTATTCTCTTTTTCTAGAGACTAACTGATAAATGTGGAACAAATATGCCTAGCATTAGAGCTCCAGCAGCTACAAAGAAAACCACAAGCACAACCCTTACGGTTTGCTTCTCTCTCTATCTCTTGTTTATTTTGGGTTGTTTTAATGTGATTTCATTAGCTGCATTTGTAATATGCTAACTGAAAGCTGTTAATTGGGCACAGGTTGCTATAAGATGTCGGCCGTTGATGGAATTGGAGAGGCAAAGGGGCAGACAAATCGTTCAAGTCATAGATGACAAGGTTTCAATTTCATTTCATACCCTCCTGTTCATAGGTTCATGTCTGATTATATTTGTTTTTTGGATAATTAATTTGTTGTGTGATGGTTGGATTTTAGGAGGTAGTGGTATTGGATCCTGACCTGTCAAAGGATTACTTGGATGTTATGCAAAATCGATCCAAGGAGCGGCAATACTCGTTTGATTATGCATTTGGCCCCAACTGTACTAATTTGGTATGTGCTTTTGTCGTCTTTTTATACTCAAGTTCTAATTTTAGCTTGTTGCTCTACATGTTGATGATGTTTATACGTTGGGACTCGAGATATAAGTGTCTTTCTTAGTGTATTTTACACAACCTTGCATTGCAAGCTAACCGGTTGCAAGTGTCCTAGTAAAAGGGAATCATATGATATAATAATTTAGTTGCGCCTTCAGAAATTCGTGTGATGAAGGAAAAGATTGTTCAGACAAACCATATATTTTGATTGGAGTTCCTATGGCATGACTGTTCCTCTGACAGCTTTATCCTATCAGGATGTGTACAGAAGATCTGTGTCCTCTACGATTACCGGGGTTCTTCAGGGCTTGAATGCTACTATATTTGCATATGGTTCAACTGGAAGGTAATAAAATTGTAACACTTTCTTTGTTTGTGATCTTTGTTCTTAGTTCAGAATGTGATGCCTTTTCTTTTTCTTTCTTTTTTTCCCGCTCAATTTGCCCTGTGATGCACATGCAAGGTGCAACTTTTTGCTTTTTTTTCCCCTTTGCCTAAAATGTTAACATATCTATCCAGTGGCAAAACACATACAATGGTTGGGACTCAAGATGATCCTGGGCTTATGGTCCTCAGTCTGCATACCATCTTTGATTTCATCCTGGAGGATATTAGTCCTGGAGACTTTGAAGTTACCTGCTCCTACATTGAAGTCTACAATGAAGTAGGCTGTCATTCTTTTTCAGCATTCTTTAAGCTCTTGATGTAATTAATTCTTGAGTGGGACATAATGTGTGATTGTCAATTGTCAATTAATTCAGGTTATCTATGATTTGCTTGAAAAATCATCAGGGCATTTGGAACTTAGAGAAGACCCAGAGCAAGGAGTGGTCATTGCTGGTTTGAGATCTATCAAGGTAAGTGTAACACCTGTCACCTGAAACCTTTACTAGATCGATCTGTCAATAACACTAACAAAAATCTGCAAGGCCTTCTATGAACCTAAATTGAAGTCATATGATGCTTTAAACTTAGGCAAGAGAACAAATATATTATTGTTCATGCCCATAATTTAGTTGAATACATGTTTTCCCTTTTGATCTTATTTGACAGCGTATAAGCTCCATGATTATGCCAATAATATATTTTCTCTATAGGTTCATTCTGCTGATAAGATACTTGAACTCCTATATTTGGGGAACAGTAGACGTAAGACCGAGAGCACAGAAGCCAATGCAACTTCCTCTCGGTGAGTATACAGCTGTTTGGTATTTCTTTGGATTCTGATTTATGTATTCATGCGGAGTTCTCTCTTTCCTATGCTTCTGTGTGTTATTTGATTTGAATCCTAGAGTCACCAGGTGCATATGTTGAAGATTCTTAGATTCTTGATAGGCATCAATTAACACGTAAAAGGAGTTACAAAAGTCTTTTGTGGTATGTTCTATTTTGAAGACTGATCCCTCGAGAAGGAAGTGAAAATTCTACTAGACATAAGAGAGCCAAGAGTTGCACTATTCTGGAAACTTACTCTCTAAGATCTTCCCACTGAACTCTAAATAGTGGTAGAAGTACCTGGTAAGAATATCACAGAGATCTAGAAAATTTCTGTTGTATATTAATTCAGCCTTTATGTATGGTAATAGTTTTGGTGAACTATAGAGTTGGATAAGCAAATATTTGAAGGCACTTGAAGCTTTTGATTCTAGTTTTATGGATAGATGATTCATTAACCAAGAACGCACAAAGTATCCCACCTCAAAGAATATAGAACCAACAGTGGGGCGAGGAAACTCAAAGGTCCTATCCTAGGAGAACACTATACGCATGTAGGTAACTAGTCACCTGAACATATGTTTGTTTCTTATAAAGTTTTCTTTATGTCACACCCTTTCATTGTTCTGGTAAAAGATATTATCTTTGTTTCAGCAATTTATGCTTAAGATTATGTCTGTCAACATATGAAATTTTGCTATATAATCACTATCAATCAATAAATGAGCTAAATTATCTGATTTTTAGTTATTTTCATTTTGCACGAAGTTTTGTAAGATTTAGTTGGTATTGCAAATTACCAAGCTATTTACTTGCACTTTGTTTAGTGACTTCCTTGCTAATATGGAGGAATCTCACATTTTTGCTAGTTGATATCTCTCTTTTCTTTTGAGCTGATGTCAAGTCTGTATTTCTGAAACAAGCTCGCATGCAGTATTAGAGATTACAGTGAAGAGGAAACACAGAAGTCAGATACTGAAGGGAAAACTTGCGCTTGTAGACCTTGCTGGCAGGCAAGTCCATCAGCGGCAGCGCTTTCTACCTTCTATTTGCACTTCTCTTTTGGTCTAACCTGTTGGACCTGTTGTAGTTGCATATCCTTAAGGTTCCCTATGATGAATTTATCATGCAGTGAAAGAGCTTCTGAAACGAAACTTGGTGGAAAGAAACTTCGGGATGGAGCAAGTATAAACCGTTCACTTCTTGCCTTAGCGAACTGCATCAATGCTTTGGGCAAACAACATAAGAAGGGCCTTGCATATGTCCCTTACCGTAATAGGTATATACTTTTTCGGCAAATGTAACATGTAATTCCTTTACAGCTGCTGCTAAAGCTAATGTCATGGTTTCTACAGCAAGTTAACGCGGATTCTTAAAGATGGATTGAGTGGAAATTCACAGACCATTATGGTTGCTACAATATCCCCTTCTCATCGACAGTACCATCACACCATCAATACTTTGAAATATGCTGATAGAGCAAAGGAGATCAGAACACATGTTCAGGTTTTGTCAAACTTCTATATGCAGTTTCAGAAGTTCTCTAACTAGCTTCATGCATCCTATCTGTATTTGGACAGAAGCATATCTTTATTAGGTGCCATTTTCTAGAAGATTGTCTAATATGACATTGGGGACATATTCAGTACTTCTGTGCCTTCTAGCTAGCTGTGTTTGCTTTCTTATAGCATTTTTCACTGGGAGATATTTTCAACTTAAATAGCATATGTCTGTTCTGTAGTTCCTTGTTCACGCTCTTTTTTCAACCTGTGCATCTTTTGATTAATCCCAATCAGCATATAGAATTCAGAATATGAAAGTTGCTCCTGCTTTCCTCCCCATATAGAAAGGCTTTGCATACATTTTCTAGTATATGTAAGGTTGGTTGTGTCTCTATCCCTTTGCAATGTAATTCACAGACTGTTTTCTGTAAGTTTGGATTCTCCATTCATATAGAAGTTATAGCGTCAAATTCCACCATAATGGTTTAGGTCTCTTGTGGTTGGTTCTTATTGTGCTCATCTGATAATCATTGCTGTATGTACTGCTTCCTTTTCTGTGCATCTTTAAGCCATTTTGTGCATTGCTTGTCGTTTTCCGTCTCCTCAGGTGTTTGATTTATATTCTTTATATGGCTGTCATTTACTTGTTGAATTCACATATTTAATCTTGATATAGACTACTATCTAGTATGACTTGCTTGAGCTAATCTATCTGCGTACTATCTCAGCTATCATAACTGGTCATCTGTCTCTGTTTGTTTGACAGAAAAACTTTGCCACTGTTGATACTCATGTATCTGACTACCAAAGGATGATTGACAGTCTACAGGTGAATTTTCTAGTGACTTGTTTCTTACCTGCTTTGCAATTATTCCTCTGTCAACATCTGAACGTGACATATTCATTGTTGCAGATAGAGGTTTGCCGGTTAAAGAAAGAGTTAGCAGAGAAGGAGTCACAGCTTAGTGTCAGGCCTGCTGAAAAATCAGCAGATGACGAATTGTCTTGGCTGAATATTTTGAGCCAGGAAATAAGCGAAAATGTCCAGGAGCGTATAAATTTACAAAAAGCTTTATTTGAGCTTGAGGAAACTAATCTTCATAACCGCTCTGAACTTCGGCATCTTGATGAAGCAATTTCAAAACAGCAGGTGCTGGCAGTGCACTCATCTGTTTGACACGTTTCTTATTTTTTTGAGTGAACTGTTGGACACTCTTAAAAGTTGAAAAAATGTGATGGGTCATTTTGTTCCAGAGAGTAGGATTCAATAATTCAAACACACTATCTTCTCTTTCTAATTTTGTTTCTATCACAGGTTATTGAGGAAGAAGAAATAGATTTGGGAACTTTAAGAAAAAGGCGGCAAGTGATTCTTGATAACATCCGAGACAATGATGAGGCTGGTGCTGATTACAAGAGGGTATTGGATCTCCTTCCATTATTTTTTCAGCAGTGTACTTTCATCTTTAAATTTTGTGCTGTCTATTACAAATTCCTTTTCTTCATAATAGGAAATTGAAGCAAATGAGAAACAGCGTTGCCAACTTCAAGATATGATTGATGAAGCTACTAAGAATAATGGCGACAAAACTTATCTACGTATTCTTAGTCAATACAGGCTCCTGGTATGCAGTTGCTATGCAAGTTCCAATATTCATTTGAAGTGTGATACTATTGCCCCCCCCCCCCCTCCCCTGTTTCCAGGACTTGATGTTGTCTATAAGACACCAAGAGACTATTGTTTCCTCTTTCATTTACATCTTATAATACATCTAGTGCAAAACTAAACTTGAACCATCTGAAATTTGTTCTTATGCTCTTACCCAATGCCAACTTCCTTAGTTTCTCCTGCATAATATTTGAACGCTTCTGTGTCTAGGAAAACAATATTGTCACGAAGTTTTTATTTTGTTGATACGTGACAGCTTTACTGCTTCAAATTGATTGCAGGTAATGGCTAATTCTGAGCTGCAGCTCGAAATTGCGATGAGGGATCAAGTCATTCATGACCAGAGGGAGGCACAAAGAAACTTCTGGAACTTGCTTTTGGGTTTGGGACTTGATCAAATGCGGTTACTCGATCATGCTACAAAGGAAGGAATAACCATAGAAGACTGGATGATGGCATCCCAGCATGGACTTATCAGCAGGCAAGCTTCGCCCACTCTAGGTCATCAAAAACTCTGCTCTATGTCATTGCCTGGGGCAGAGCAGAACTCGGATCAAACTTTTTACAAAGAACAGCATAACAGTTCATGCATCACGTCACATGATGACTCGTTGCCTCCACATACAAGGTTGATTACACACAACGAGTTTTCAAATAAGGGAAGCGTGGAGTCATGTTGGCATACTCATGATAGGCATAAGTTGCGCAAATCCTATCCTGTCAGTGCAGCTGACTCAGCATTCGACAAAGCCTTCACATCATCTCTTTCATCCAGTCCTAAATTTGGCTAGCAGAATAAGGTATCTGTGTGAATGTTTTACATCTTCAGATTTCAGGGTTTACCACAATTATGGATAATCATTGTCATTTTCTTTCTCAACCCCTATGTTAAAACTTGTGGCCTTTGGTTGCAGGATGCAGAGGATAGTAACCGTGGGAGCCGAACGCTTGACATTCCTTTTTTAGACATAAAAGAATTATAATAGGAGATGGTCTGGCATGATCGCTCTTTTCCGTTGAAGTGGTTCACCTTCAGGCTTCAGCTTGCTAGATACTGCCCTCATGTTCTCTTTATAGATACAACTAGGTATCTCATATCATTGTTGCATCATATCAAATTGTGCCAATTTCGTAAAGCTACGATTTTGTGCTCATCTATTTCCCTTCTTTCCGTCCCCAATTTTTCTATTTTTGGCTCCAACAACGTGTACATAAGTGGCCTTCACTGCCGTTCGCATTTGCAGCTGTTTCAGACAGTTGATAATTTTGTAGTTGAATAGGTTGATTCCGAAACAACGCAGGATCTTTGAACAAATGTGCCTGTAAATAGTATCTTGTATATATGGTATTTGTTCATTTTAAAGACAATTAATATTTCACAAGTCACTGCATTCCAAGCAAATTTTTGCTGCTTTGTTTTACTAGATCAGTCTCTGCAATATCACTTGCTAGTAATGTTTACTGCCCTTTGTGCATCTGTTTACTGATCAAACTATTGTTGACCACATTTTTACATCATCTGCAGTAGTAACTATGGGGCCCTTTGGCCGGCTTTTATCAAGTCTATGTGTCATCTCCGCCATCCTCCCCTCTCCACCCAAAAAATGGATGTGAGGGAAAATGGATGGAGAAATTGAAGTTATAGTAGAAGCTCGGCCAAACAGCACCTATATATATTAATGGCGTTATCATACACAATGTCTTTACATCACTCTTATTCCTCTCAAAAGGTCAAAATATATATGTTGTGAAAACAANAAAAAAAAAAAATTCCTGACCTAACTTGTATAATTGTTTATTTATTTTCTCAAAAGCTTGAAAAAGAATTCAGGAAGGAAAAAAGTGCTTTAAAAGTCTCTAAATATTTGTTCATTCTTCAACGAATAAAATCCATTCACAACCTAAATTCACTAGCAATCTTAGATAAGCCTTTATTAAGACATATCTTTCATAAAGCAGTCTCTAAACATTTTCTTAGTACCCTATATTGTCTTAAAATATTCTGACCTAACTTGTGTTGATGGTTATACTTTCTTAAAAATAAATCAGGTTCCATAAGGTATACATCTCATAAAGCAACTAGTAACTTGGAAACCAAATATAAGAATCATGAGGTAGTGTGTAGGGCACCATGTGGTTATTCTATTAAGAAATCCAACAAGATTAGAAAGATAAAAAAAAAAATTAAAAGGCAAACATTTATGAAAATAATACTAGTAAAATGGGGAAAGTGGGACACTTTTCTGTATTTAGTATAAAAATACTTGTGACATCATGAAATGGTACATACAAATACAATTCTCTCTAAGACAAAAGCCACTCACTGGGAGAATATGAGCATATGATGAGAGAAATGAGAAGCTAATCAATTCTAAATTCATGATGATGATGATGATGATGATGATGATGATGATGATGATGATGATGATGATGATGATGATGATGATGTGCTCACTCTGTACCTAAACTTCTACTTTAGAAAACTTAAGAGAAGAGTATTTGTTTGGTGGAACTGCAAAAGAAACAGAAATAGGGCCCTTGAATTTTCTTTTTTTTTTTTTTTTTTCTTTTTAATGTGTGAATTAATATTTAAAGCCCAGGTGCCCCAAAGATGAAGGGCTAGGTACTGTGATAAGTTAGCTGGAAGCTTTCTTTTACAATCATGCATGGTGGGGATGAGTTTCAAGCTCATCCGATCCCGCGCCTCTAATGGTGAGCTCGATCATAATTATCTTGATTAGTTTTTCATATTCTTCATTCCCCGCCTCTCTATGGATTAGAATTATAAAAAATGAAGACAATTTTTATGAGGGGGAGTAATTGATATTTTCTTATTCGAAAATTAATTTAAAAGTTTAGTTGTAAGAAATTGTCAAAGAGCTTATAGTTCAAGTGCTTCATAGTAAAGTTTTTAAAAGGTCTTCGAGTTTAACGACTTTCTAAATTTTGCAAATTTGCCTTCGGCATTATTAGAGAGGGACTAGTTATGGGGCGGTTTGGCTAGCTAATGAAGACATTCAGCAAGTAGAAAAGGGCATAAATTTTCGACTCTCAAAGACTAATGACCAAAGCAACAAATTCTTCCCAACACTCTAATACTATTAAATTTTAAAGAAGTTGTTACCCCTCGACGCTCATATTTCCTACTAGCTAGTTTGGTTCATATAATTTTTTAAGGGGCTTAACCCCTAATTCGCACCGAACTAAAAAGAAAAATCCACACAGTTATCTGATACTACTCCAAGCCAAGTACGCTTAATTGTGGAGTTTCTAAGAATGAGTTTCCTGAAAAGAAAATGCACCTTCATTGGTAATATGAGTAGTACCATCAAACCATTTACGCTTACTCAACCATGAAATCCTTGGGGTATTACATTTAGGATATGTTCTGTTTATGTTATTTTTTGATCTTTATTGTTGATTATGGATTTTTGTTGAATTTTGTTGGTTTTTTTTTTTGTTGATTTTACTGATTTTTGTTGATTTTTGTTGATTTTCGCTGATTTTTGCTGATTCTTTCAGCAGAAAGCGACTTTGCTGATTTTTTTGTTGATTTTTACTGATTTTTGTTAATTTTACTTATTTTTGTTGATTTTTTTTTTTTTTTTTTGGTGCAGGGGGGGGGCGGGACACCCTAAATTATTTTATTAATTAATAAACTAAACGGGGTTTGGCAAAGCCTACAAGATCTTAGTAGAGTACATCCATAGCCTCCCGAGGGAGGGAGTCAAACACACTAAAAATTTCAGAAATAACGAAACTAAAATTCGCAAACCAATCCGCAGCCGAATTAGCTTCGCGATATATGTGGAAATTTGGACCTGCCAGTTGGTAAGGTTTAACAAGATCTTGATCTGCTCAATAATATGAAAGTAAGGATGATGTGGAGTGTCACTTGGCGCAATAGATTAAAGGCTAGTTCAGAGTCCATTTCCACTAAGAGCTTTTGTATACCCATCTCCTTAGCCAACTTGATTCCTGTAAGAATAGCCATAAGCTCCGCCTTGAGTGACAAACATGTACCCATCTTCTTAGCAAACTCCTTAAGGAAACCTCCCAAATCAGAACGGATAATGCCCCCACCCCCTGCTAGTCCTGGATTTCCACGAGAAGCCCCGTCCGTATTCAAGGTTGTCCATCCAACTTATGCATTCTTCTGTATGCTGGCGTTTTTTACCTGCAAATAACTGAGCTTGTTTCGAATCCGCTTCAAGATATTCATGGGCTCTCTGTAGGACGAAATCATGTTTCCGTGACCGTATGTCATTTTCTCGACCATGAATTCTATAATTTCGCCATTTCCAAATCCACCAAGTAGTGGTAGCAAATATAGTGGGCAGTCTCTTAGAAGGTGAAGGCATGATTCCTCACTAGCACCACAAACATTACAAGTTGCATTTGACGCCATATGCCTTAGAACTCTATTGCTATTAGACAGTACACATTCATGCATGGCTAGCCACAAAAAATTACGAGCCCGTTAGAGACGCCGTAACCTTCCAAATGTACTGCCATCGTGGATCATAATTGTCCCCTGAAATCAAAAAAAAAAAAAAATGTTAAAGAGATCAAAGCCTTAATTTGAACACTCAATATTCTTAGTGAATGGACTGAAGGTATCAAGCTCTTTAAGTCACTGAAGTGACAGCACTCATACGTTAAAACAAATACTTCATAAATTACGACAACATTCATATGAAAAGACACATGATTTGTATACCTAGCCTGATAAATATTATGTTGCTCCAAACACAAACCTCAACTCTCTACATTTTGTTTAAGGAAAACACTCATCCCAACTTACAAATCTATGGTCCACCAATCTAATATACCTAAATTAATGGAGTACAAATTAGTTTGCTCCAAACTCAAAACTTATATAAAGCGGCCTACAGGCTGTTTTATATAAGAATATTGATACTTTTTGAACAATAAGAGATATTTCTAATTGAAAAGCTAGTATTACATACACTTGGCGTATTGTATAATTCAATTAGTATTTGAGTTGCCTGCAAACAAAAAATGACTATCATGTCGTCAATCTTTGATACTAGTACCACCTGTATCCTTAGTGTATTATATGCACCAGGTGTACACAAGTTTTTATATTAACTTAAAAGTGATAAGTTTAGACTGAAAATTGATACTTTTGGCCATCTTGCATTAGTTGCTCGTTGAGAACATCCCTTACAAGACTTGCTTAACTTTAACCAATATCCTTAAAAACTAAGCAAATTATAATAGTAGTAGTATATGTTATTATTGAGATTATATTCATTTTAACTATATTATGAAACGAATTGAACTAAATAAAATTTAAATTGAAAAAATTTCATTTTGGTACCCGACATTAGGCCTAATTGCATTTTGGGTACCCGTATTTTCAATAATCTCATTTTGGGTACCTATAAAATTAAAAGGTGTCTCATTTTAGGTCATTTGACTGACGGGGTTAAATTTTCCGTTAAATTCTGACGTGTTACTAAGCAAAAAATTCTTGAAAAAATTCCAAAAAAGTTTAGAAAAATCCCAATAATTGCAGATAATATTTAATATTTTTGGGGAGTTTTTTTTTTTTTTTTTTTTTTTTTACAACTTTTAGGATTTTTTCAAGAATTTTTTTTTTGCTTAATGACATATCAACATTTAACGGAATTTTTGACACCGTCAGTCAAATTACCCAAAATGAGATAATTTTTAATTTCTCAGGTATCCAAAATGAGATTATTAAAAAGACAGGTACTCAAATTGCAATTAGGACTAACGTCGGATACCCAAAATGAAAATTTTCTATTTAAATAAATAGTATGGGAAAAAATTAAGTTGCAAAAAAACATTCAAAATGAAGCCTAAAAATTCATTTCAAATCCAGCCCATAAATTCAAACTTTTTTGGCTAAGCAAATTCAAACTTGGGAGTATGTATGGTTTTAATACAACAAAACAAAATTCACTGGCATCAATAATTAGTCAAACCCCTCAGACACTGACGATCAGAACAGGACAAACATCATGCCGGAAGAAATCTGACCCCTCCCCTTAATTTTTTTTTTTTTTTTCTAATTTTTTAAATTTAAAAAATCCCACCTCAGCCATCAAGCCCACGTGTCAAATGCCCACTTCACCACCGCCATCACAATAAATTAACCCACAGGTACATTTATCATCTCTCTTTCTCTCTCTCTCTCTCTCATCCCCGCTCTCACACTCCGCCGCACGTGCCACCTCCCTTTCGACGCCGGAAAACTCTCTCTCTCTCTCTCATTTTCTCTCTCCTTCGCTTTCTCTCTCTTTATCTTTCTCCCCCAAAATCCAACACAGATCTACTACTATCACTTTACACTCCACAACACCAGTAACACTCTCTCAATTTAAAAAAAACAAGGAAAAAGAGAAAAAGCAGAAACTTTTGAATTTTATCTCTCTTGAAAGTAGAAACCCTAACCCTAATTTAATGCCATTGTTGTGGATTCCAAAGCTTTCTCATAGTACATTGACAGATACACAGATCGATAGAGACTTGTGATAGAGAGAGATAGATTGATAGATAGATAGATAGAGTATCAGTGTACCGCTACTATTTTTGATCTTCCAGCTCACACCTGTATTTTCAAGGAACTTTGCCTCAGATTTTTGATTTTTTTTGTTTTCTTCTAATAAGATAGATATTTGCCAGCATTTGAAGATTTTGAGCCTTCATAGTAAAACTACTTGATTTCTAGCTTTCAAAGCTAATTCTTGCTAATCTCAGCCTCTTTTTGGAGAAAGAAATTGAGAATTGTGTTACTTGGTGGTGACACTTTGAAGTTTTGTTGCTAAATTTTCATTCAAATTGATGCCAGTAGTTGTAGATTCTGGAGCCTTCTTTGTACTGCTAGATTTTCGGCTTTCAACCTTTTCGAAAACACCAATTTCTTTCTAATTTCAGCCAGATTTTCGGCTTTCCCAGTATATATTCGAAGCCTGTTGTTGGTGATTGGTATCCGATTTGGTTAAATGGGGGCGGTGACGTCAACAATGGCGGCTAAATTCGCCTTCTTTCCGCCGAGCCCGCCGTCGTACCGGCTCGCGGTCGAGGAGGGGACAGGGAAGCTGAGGATGACTGACGTGGCGGAGAGAGAAAATGCCGATGTGCTGAAGCTCCACACGAAGCGAGGAAACGACATCGTTGCGGTGTTTATGAGGAATCCCTTGGCGAAGCTCACTGTTCTTTATTCCCATGGTAACGCGGCTGATTTGGGTCAGATGTACGAGCTGTTTGGCGAGCTCAGTGTTCACCTCAGAGTTAATTTGATGGGGTCAGTGAGTTGACTCAATATTCAAAATTCTACTGTTTCTTTATCTGCTTTGGGCGATCTTTTCTTTTTGCTGCTAGTTTGGCAATGAATTGTTTGATTGTTGATAGAATCATAGAAGTTTGATATGGATATCATTGAGATTGAGCTAATTTGGAACTTATAATGGAGGTGCTATATGATTTTGTGTAACTCCCCTGGCATTTTCGCTGTTTAAACAATCCAATCTGACTGATAATGATCAGCCCAAATGTATCTTTTTAGTTAATTTTTACAATCAAGTACAGTATTTCTGGGTGATGAGAATTTTTAAGTTAATCATTTCTGATTGAATCTTTCCGATTGGATTGCTGGATAGTCTAGGACTCAATTATGGACCTTTGTTAATTTAGGAGAGGATAACTTGTCATTGACGTGTGAATTATTTGTTGCTCTGCAGATATGATTATTCTGGGTATGGACAGTCTACAGGCAAGGTATGGTTAAGGTGTTCTCCATAAATTACTGTCGATTTCCACCGTAGGTTGATAAATGTAATTGCATACTCCTACTCATCGTAAACATAATTCTATCATCTTATATTCTTTCAGCCCAGTGAGCAGAACACTTATTCGGACATTGAGGCTGCGTATAGATGTCTTGTAGAAAAATATGGGGTGAAGGAGGAAGATGTTATACTATACGGGCAGTCTGTTGGAAGTGGCCCCACATTAGATTTAGCCACCCGGCTACCAAATTTGAGAGCTGTTGTTCTTCACAGTCCAATTATGTCTGGTCTACGGGTTATGTATCCAGTGAAGAGGACATACTGGTTTGACATATATAAGGTACATTACAGGGCTAATTTATTTAAAATGATGGGAACTTGTATGGTTGCTTATGCAACTTTGAACTTTATTGCAAGCTAAAGATGATTTGATGTTGTGCAGAATATTGACAAAATTCCACTGGTCAGTTGCCCAGTTTTGGTGATTCATGTAAGTACTCTCGTGTCTATTGGAGAACATTTCAATCTTGAAAATATTTAGATTGCACTATCGTTCATGAATTCAATTCTGGACATTTTTGCTGGTTAATCTCCTCTTTGGATCAGTATGATAAGTCTTCCTTTGATTCAGATTCTATGATATATTTAGAGGTTTGCCTCTGGGAAGATCTTTGGATGCAAATATACGAAAGATAAACTTTTAATGAGAATCCTCTCAGGGGTGAGTATGTGAGTGTAACTGGGAGAACCCTTTCTGTATGGCAAGTGAAATGAAGAACCAGTGAAAGACAGGATGGTTATCGATACTCACTTTTTTCAAATCTCCCATGCTGACTGTGTGGGTGTTGTAGAATTGTAATGGGCTTGGATTTGTGAATATATTCTGTATTGCGTTCAGGTCGGGCCAACACCTCCAATTTATGTCCAAATAGATTAGAATGGGAATGATGTGAAACTGTTGGTTGACAACGGCTTCTGACATGAAGATAAGTAAATGTACTTTTTAGTAGATTTGAAGACCCCCTTCTGTCCAATTGCATGCATCCACCCTATGGTCTTCGTCTGCATATGGTACTTTTAGTATTTAGTTTAATTGGCTAGCAGGTAGCTAACCATAGCTAACCAGAATCAGCTAGAAGGAGAGGATAAGTCAGCTTGATTTCAGCCATGTAAGATACGCAAATAAGAGACAATAAGATAGGCAAATAGAGACTAATAGTAATGGTCACATTGAAAAAGTTGGTGGAAGCTAGTTTACAAACTGCTCTTGGCCCTGAACCCTTGCGGTTTGAGGGAAAGAAGGAAAAAACTGAATTATGATATACCTTTTTTGCTGCAGGGCCTATATGTTGTTGCCTGATTGAAACATCAAGTGCCAGTTTGAGCTAGAAAGTGCTTACTAGTGCGCAGCTGTGGATGCATCGAATATTAAAAGCTAGATGTCTTTCTGTTTGACTTTTCTCCTTCAATTCATTCTACTCTAATCTGTGCAGTACCAACTTTCTATTTGAATACAAGATGAACAATCAATTCACTAATTTAGAAAATGTTTGTGTGCATGTGCTGGTTCGAAGTGTTAAAATTCTACATTCCTTTCTGTACACTTGATATAAAAGGATTCAATTTATTAACTTTCCATTCAATTTGAACTTGTTCATAGCATATTCCACTGAATGATGAGAATATCATGGAGGCCACTACAAAGCACTAAGTCATGTAAATGTTATCTTCAATAACGTGAATGATGAATTGTTTACTCTGTATTGGTGCTGCAGGGTACAGCTGATGATGTTGTGGATTGGTCTCATGGTAAGCAACTGTGGGAGCAATGCGTAGAAAAGTATGAACCACTGTGGGTTAAAGGTGGAAATCACTGTGATTTGGAGCTTTACCCAGAGTACATTAAGCATCTCAAAAAGTTCATCTCAGTCATTGAAAAATCACCACATCTAAGAAGTGGATCCGGATTGAGTTCAGATCATCCACGTAGCAGCACAGACTGTCGAGATAAATCAAGACCTAGTGCTGATCAAAGGGAGATGCCTAGAGCAAGTATAGAGCAGAAAGAAAAACCCAGGAAGAGCTCAGACCAGAGAGATAAGTCAAGAGCCAGCACCGACAAGAGAGATAAATCAAGAAAGAGTGTAGATAACCCTGATAAAGCAAACAACTCTATTGAACGGCCAGAGAAAGCAAGGAACAGTGTTGATAGGTCAGTTCAAAATCAAGAGTTCTTAAAACCTAGTTTTTCTTTTACTGGGTTTATAACTTTTTCTTTGCGTTTATACTTATTGTTGCAATCACTATTTGCAGATTCGGAGGTATGATAAGGTCTGTGGGATTGTGCAATATTGATTGTTTTAGGCCTTCAGCTGTAGGGTAAGTAGGGGGAAGATGTCAGCTCATGAATTGTGGTTGTATTTTGTTTTACTTTTATATATTTGATCTGGGAAGCTGTTGTGTTTGGGATTGGGGTCTTCATTCGATTTTCTTTTTCCAGAGAAATAACAGGAAACTTGTTGTCCAGACAGATATTATTCATCAACTTGTTATCTGCTGGAGCTAATAAAGTTCACCCTGTTCTCTCTCCCTTTTCTAGCCGTGTCTGCTGAGAAAGAAACAAGAGCTTTTGATAATGCTCTTGTTTATTTAGACATGTAAATATACTAATTGAAGATTGTTGTTCTATAATGATTCAGAGTTTTGAGTTCACTGTCAGACACAGTTGTGTCCAGATGGCATTGCATTTTCTTCTCCTTCCTAAATAGATAGACTGACTTATTTTTAAATCTATTTCTCTTTCAGAATTGAGAACTTGTTGCATTTTGATTAATATGTATATACTTCGATTATTATTCGTTTTTCATTGCTAGACGTGTATCCAGTAATCTATAAGCGTATGAAGGTAGTAATATTGAACATATATGATCACACGAACGATAAGAATCAAATGTTCAACCTCATGGTTGGGGAATATTTTCAATACCGGAGCACACTTGATTCCTTGTACCATTTATAGGGGCCTCTTGGGTTCCCCTGAGTGACCACACAAGCCGGCGGGGCGAAACCAGATCGGGGCCCGGGAGGCCAAAAAGCGTGGGTTATAAGTGGGCAAAACGGCTCCCGGAGCCTCAAAAATTGAAGTGTCATATTTTTCCACGATATTGCACGGGCATCCCTATGAGGGCGTGGGAGGATCCCATGGCCGAAATTCGGGTCCCTAAGAGCTCTGTAAGTGCCCGGAATGGTCACCCGAAATAAGGCCCCCATTGGAAAAAACACGAGTGTAAGGGCACTTAGGCCTCTGGGAACGGACGAAGGGGCCTCTTGGGTCCCCCTAACTGACTGCGCAAGCCGGTGGGGCGAAGCTCAACCGGGACCCGAGAGGCCAAAGCGTGGGCTATAAGTGGGCAAAACGGTGTCCCCGAGCCCCAAAAACTAAAGTGTCATGTTTTTTATTTTATTTTATGGATTGTCATTTTTTTTTTCTTTTGGTGCTAAGTAGTGTGTGTATTTTCTATTCTTAGCATGCATATGTTGTGCTAAGCTAAACTAATAATCTTTATGGTGGACCTTTACTCAGTATATAATCAAATCCTCAATCTTAGGGTTGGAGGGTGAAGGAGTTATTCATCGTCATGGTCCTGATTTTTTTCATGGGCGTAGTTGGGTCGGGTTTTGTTTCTTCCTTTGAGTTGAATATATAAAATCACCTCCTACTTTCCATAAATAAAAACTAAAAAGAAGAAGATAAAGACAAGTATTGGAGGATGACTCCTCGTCACTAGGCCTTGTTCGTGATAGTTACTTGTTTTGGGAAATTTAAAACGAGTTTTGAAAATCAGTTTTTCAGATTTTTATTTTTTTGTTATCAATTTTGAAATTATGCAAACAAGTATAATAAACACAAAATAAAAGTCAGCTTTAAATTAAAAAATTTAGGGTTGAAAGGTTATGATTCAGACAATTGAAGGGTTGTATTTTTTTAGGAGTTTAACGGTATTTTCAATCTTAAACCAATATAGGGTAAAACATTATTTATGATCTATTGAAATTAGACATTTATTTTTGGTTAAATTTTACTAATACGGATGGATAGTTTTATACTATGATGATGTGTATGAAAATAGTACTGTAATAGAGGAAAATTTATAGTAGTTTGATCAAATACGATTTAGGTTGGACGTCTAAGCCTGACTTCTATCTTTTGTCTTGATGATTTGATCAAACGAATTTGGAGTGCATAATTTTTATATAATGTCATGGTCAGTATAAACCCTATAATAAGCGTTGGACGTACCAAGCCCAGTGTACGAATGCTATATTGTTGTTGTGGTTGGGCTATATAACCTATGCAATATTGTAGATGATGCGAACTCATGAGTTGAACGAGTTGTAATATTTTCGGTGAATTTCACCACTTTGTCGAGGGTTAAATCCGGATTTTGATTGTGGTCATAACTAATGATGAGCCTGGCAAAATTTCGCCATGAGCTCTTCTAGGGCAGGTTATTTCATAAGTACTTTTGAATTTTCAAGCTACGCCATATCAGGTGGAGTTTTTCTCTAGGAATAGAAGTCGGACACAAAAACACTCGGGTTGAACCCCGAGGTTTGAAATGCTAAAACCGGGCCGGGTCATGCCGGATAGCGGCCCGACCCAGGGTGATGCCATCTCTAATCCCAACTACTCGCAAGTCGTAACTCCTTAATAGGAGCAGCACTGATTGTGAATCAAATGACTAAATGGTTTTAGCTGTTAGAAAAGAAAACCAACAGAGATATTTGTTAACGGGCAGATGCAATAGCAGATTCTGAAATCCAATTCTGCTACTAGTTTCGAAGATATTTGAGGTTCTAACTCCACACATCACTTTCAACTTGAAAGTCGGTTGTTTCAATGAAAACAAAAAGAGCACAGAAACGAAGGTTTTAGGAGGGTTTTATAGCCGTCTATCACAAACTTATGCATTGTTCCCATCGAAGCAGGTTTGAACATTATCAACTACTCCTAGTTCTCTCTCTTCAATTCGTCTTTTTAATCATACATTCTGGAATTTCCACTTTCTCAATTAGAACAATTTGATGTCCAGTAGCAACCCCTCGTTGCTCCCTGCAACGTTAGCGCAGAATTTCGATTTTTCATTTCCGACCCATAAGTCAATACATAGTTTTCCTGTAAACCCAGGTTTTGATTCTACCGTTGTGTGGAGAAACTTTGCAAAGGGAGCAATTTTTAGAACCCCAAAGTTGTCTTTGAACCCTTGTAGTTCTCTTCGAGTTTCGCACGATTCAGTTATTGCTGAGAGATTGAAATTTAGGCCCTTAAAGTTCCGTTTTTGTGAGGTGGGTTCTTGTCGAAATGGCAGTTCTTCGGCGAAGGAAGAGATTGGGAAGAGACCCACTTCTGGGTGTGTGAACCGTAGAGCTAATTTTAATGGGCTGTGCCCTAAAGGGTATGCTAGTGTCGCTGAGGCTGAAGTGGTTTCTCCTTATGATGTTGAAGATGCAATTTCATTTGTGGATGAAATCCAGGAATTGGTGGAAGAGATGAGAAAAGAAGAGGAGCGGGCGAAATGGCGAGAATCGCAGCAACCAGTGACGGGTTTGCCACTGCATAAGTACTACTCCCTTAAGAATAGGCAGGTGAAACTTGAGACTGAGACATGGCAACAAGCTGTGAATGAGTATAAGGAGCTTTTGTCTGAAATGTGCAAGCTTAAGTTGGCACCCAATTTGCCATATGTAAAATCATTGTTTCTTGGTTGGTTCGAGCCATTAAGAGATATTATTATGGAAGAGCAAGAGATAATCAGACGAGGGAAGTGCAGAGCGGCATATGGGCCTTATTTTGACCAATTACCTGCTGATATGATGGCAATTATTACAATGCATAAGTTGATGGGGTTGTTAATGACTGGAAGTGGACATGGCACCGCAAAGGTTGTCCATGCTGCTTGTGCAATTGGCGAAGCCATTGAACAGGAAGTGAGTAAAGTTGACTCTTTTTTTCCCCCTTTCATCTGTTTCATGGTTCATTGTGAGATAACTTTTTTTTGGTGGCTGTTTCTGTTGTCACTCAATGGACATCATATTTACATTTATAAGTGATTGGATAGCTATTAAATTCAAGTACTGATGTGTTAATTGTGTACATTGCATATACAGGTCAGAATACACATGTTCTTAGAGAAAACAAAGAAGAAAAAGGGTGATCAAGATAAAAACACGGAAGAATGTGGTTCTGATGCTGTAACTCAGAAAGAGCAACAGGACTTGAGAAAGAATGTAAATAATTTAATGAAGAAGCAAAAGCGGCGGCAAGTTCTGAAAATAGTCTCCTCACAAGATGACTCTAAGTCCTGGGGTCCAGAAGCACGGGCAAAGGTTACTATATATTATCCTGGTCTAATTAGTCTTTATTTCCTAACCTAATTCTTTTAGGCCAAATTAAGATCCTCTCTTCATGTTGCAGGTTGGCAGCCGTCTCATTGAATTGCTGGTTCAAACTGCATACATACAACCTCCAGCTAGTCAGTTGGCTGATGATCCACCTGATATTCGACCTGCATTTGTGCACACATTGAGAACTGTCGGTCCTGACAACAAGTGATGAGCAATGTCTTCTTAATGCGTCAAATTGTTTAGTCCTGCATGTTTATTTATGGATTACATAAATGAGAAGCCTTTTTTTGTTTGTGAGCAGGAAAACCATTCGAAGATATGGAACAATTGAATGCGACCCACTGGTTATCGAAGGTCTAGAGAAAACTGTAAGTTACAGAAGGAAAATAAAATGTTCTTTTGTCATAGTTCTTCTCTTCTTTGTTGTAGATGTTTTGATAACTAGCTACTTACTCATATTGTTGCATTGATTTAACTGTAAAATAGGGTTACTTGCTATCATGGAGATTCTCTGTCCCTGTTCTAGATTGCTTCTACGCTTTTTCCAAGAAATAACCACTGTTGTTGTTCTATTTCATGCAGCCAAGGCACATGGTCATCCCCTATATGCCAATGCTAGTACCACCAGAAAAATGGACAGGGTACGATACGCAGTGTTTTTTTTTTCTCCTTGTAAAATCACTTAGCCTTACCTGCTGTTGTCCTAGTGCCTTAAAGTTCTGATTTGTATTCTGTTTGAATCCATGAGTATGCATTAAAACCTCATATTTCACCCTCAAAATCTGACTAGTTCTAATTGTTAACTCTAAACTGAAGGTGGATCCCTCTGTTTTTGTGTTTGTGTGGATATTGGATAGGGAGCCACTTCTTTCTTCCATGAAAAAACGTGATAATAGCTTACTATTAGTTTTGTAGTAGTGTGTTTGATCTGGGCCCTGATTTCCTAATGGATTCTGACTACTGATATTCTGGTCTCTTGCTTCACAATTTGGCGATCTCATACTCTGCATGGTCTTTTTTCTTCTTCTTAGTTATGACAAAGGTGCATACTTGGTTTTACGTTCATATGTCATGCGAACTCATGGATGCAAGAATCAGCGTGAAGCTGTAAGGAGGGCCCCCAAGGAGCAGATGGAATTAGTTTTTGAGGTCAGCAAACAATTACTCTGCTCATAGTTTGCTCTTGAATCTTTGTTCGTTCCCTGTGAGATATTCTCTCTCAAGTGCTCTGGGTAATTAAAAATTCTCCACGAGAATAGCCACAATTGATTTAACATTTTGAGCTTTACATTTTCTTGATCTTATATCCTTGAAAAATTCTATAGGCCTTGGATACGCTCGGAAGCACAAAATGGAGGGTGAATAATAAGGTTCTTAGCATTGTGGATAGGATGTGGGCAAGTGGAGGTCGTTTGGCTAACTTGGTTGATCGAGATGACGTGAGTTTATTCTTTCGTATCTATACTGAAAAAGTATTATATATATCAATATGCATCTATATGTTATTTCTTAACTTTTTCCTATCACTATAACTGCAGAGTTCTATTGCCATTTTCCCATGCAGGTTCCCTTGCCAGAACAACCCGATACGGAAGATGAATCCGAGCTGAAGAAATGGAAGTGGAAGGTCAGATCCGTGAAGAAAGAGAACAGGGAGAGACATTCTCAGCGGTGTGATATAGAACTCAAACTTGCGGTTGGTAATCCTGTCCTCACGCATTCAATTCCTGCTAAATCATAGTCCGAACATGATACTACTGATCTCAATTTATATTGTCTTATTAGGTTGCTCGGAAAATGAGGGACGAGGAAGGCTTCTTCTATCCACACAACATTGACTTTCGAGGCCGTGCATACCCCATGCACCCACACTTAAACCATCTTGGGTCTGACATGTGTCGAGGCATTTTAGAATTTGCAGAGGGACGCCGTCTTGGAAAATCGGGATTGCGCTGGCTAAAAATACACTTGGCAAATCTGTATGGTGGTGGCATTGACAAATTATCTCTTGAGGGGCGTATAGCATTTGCTGAGAATCACCTGGATGATATATTTGATTCTGCGGATAAACCACTGGAAGGAAAGTGTTGGTGGTTAAAAGCTGAGGATCCTTTTCAGTGTTTGGCTGTCTGTATTGATTTAGCTGAAGCTCTGAGATGTTCGTCCCCTGAGGCATATATTTCTCATTTACCAGTTCATCAGGTGTGCATATGAGTTTCCTTTTGTATGTTGGATTAGCTACACGTGTCTTTGGCAGGAGATTGTTATTTGATTGAAGCGCATATCAGCAGAATACATTTTGTGTTACCACGTGCATGTTTATACTATGATTTCACTTCCTAGCAGCTGTCAAGGAACTTCAGATAGAAAATCTAAGTGGGAAATGCTGTAAGCACCAGTTTAAGGAACACTTTCAATACTGGTAAATTGATCGATCCAAAAGGGGGAGAGGATATACAGTGGGCTGGTTCAGACAAACAACAACAAAATAATAATAAGTCAATAATCACCTCCAGCAGTAAGAAGACTGCCACAAGCAGGGCTTTGGGTTAAAGATGTAAACAACCTCACCCTGACTAGTTGAGACTAGCAAAAATACACTTGATAAACATTCCAAAGAGAGAAAGTAGTAAACCAGCAAAAATATTGATAGTGCAGCAGTAATTTTAAAAAACATTCATGCAAATAACGCTGGGAAGTATCAAAATAGTAACAATCTTTACTTCTTTATTTTAGATATATGAAAGCCTATAGGATTTAACTTCTGGTGTCAGCCATAAGCGATTCTGACTGTTCATTCTAGGAAAACCTAACAAAGACAATGGAAATTGCAACTGCAGAAGTGGTTAGGCTGTGCGATTTAGATAGAAATACCACCGCACTCTGTGATTTTTTTAAGTTCCATCACTTTGCATAACTTGTATGTTTCCATGAGAATTCCTGCTTATTTGAACAACTAAATGCCCATAATCTGCTCTTTGTGGGATCTACTGAAACCTAAAGATCTGGCATGTTTTATACACTAGCTAGAAGCAAAAGTGAACCAAGACATGTGAGGTGGTTCTTTCTATTTTTCTGTTTTGGGGAGTGGGGATTCTTGTATGACATATGTGAGTCCCTTTTATGAAATATGTAGACATCTGTGACCACCTTGGCCTTGAGTCTCTTTCTTTCCGTCAGAGCAACCTTTTACTATCTTATGCCTACTTATGTGACTATTTGCTTTGCTTTTCTTCCATAATGTGAGTGCGCACCAGCTACTTGTGAAATACTTAAAATAATCTCCTTGCTTATGACAGGATGGTTCGTGCAATGGCTTACAACACTATGCTGCACTTGGGAGAGACAAGGTATTTTCAATATTATCCTTTTCCTCTTTTTAAACTTATGTATTTCTATTAGATGCTTCTACTTTTTGAAATTATTATCATCCTATTGTGAGAGAAAGTATTCCCAGAGACGCTGTTTACAACACAGTTGATTGAGAACCCTGAGAGGGTTAGCCCAACTGGTAAGAGCTCTGAGGTCCCTAGTTCGAGTTCCCTTAGGGCCATTGGAGGTTTTCCTGGTTGTTAATGTCAGGGCCCATGGGATTATATAAAAAACACTGGTGGATTGAGATTTTTTATATTTTTTTTTTTCTTAACTAGGGGTTTGTCCACTATCCATAAATCAATTTAATTCCAAATGATATAAATATATAGAAAAATGGAAGATGCTCCCTCCTCCACGTGCATGATTTTTTGTCTCCCTATAGTATTGCATATGTTAACTCAGAGAAGAAGCCAGAATCGAGTGTCATTGAGGTCGAATTCATAACTTATTTGATAAATTTTGACTTACTAATTTTGGAAATAATTTCTACAACGTATACTGGAAGCTTTAAACGATGTCCTCCCCAGAAAGATTATAACATGGGAAGAGAATAAAGTTAGGGAGTAAATAAAAAAAATAAAACCAAAAAAATAAAGCTAAAGATGTATTAGGGTGCCCTCCCCCCATCCCAAAAATATATAGTAGAACTGGAATTAAACAAAAAAAAAGAAAATTAAAATTTTATGAAAGTTTAGAGCTTGGAGTTAAACTTCTGACATGCAGGCTTTATTGGGGCAAAGTTTACCAACTATGGTTTTGCATTCGTTAGACTTTATATCGCTTCATTAGAGGCTTAACAATATTTGACAGGCTGGTTGAGTACTTAAAATTTCATAACCTCTGTGCTGAAAACCTGAAAATATTTTCTGGTTGCTTGAATGTTACTGATCTAACTTACTGTCTCACTTCCCCTACTTATTTGCTCTGGAGCTGCTCAGCTGTTCATATGTTGTTTTAAATATGAAGTCTAAATATCTCTGAATTACAACTGTGAGGCTGCATTAATTTCATAATTTGTCCCCCACACTGGCTCCCATCCTTGTGTGTGGGAGCCTCATGCATACAGCGGATGCTTTAGTCTTGCTTTCTTATACTTTCAGGAAAAGATGCTTGGTAATAAAAAGTATCTATATAAAAAAGGTCTGAACAGAGAATATTTCCTTTGTGGTCTCACACAAGCATTCCATTTCAGCTAGGAGCAGTTGCTGTTAATCTTGTTGCAGGAGAAAAACCCGCAGATGTTTACTCAGGCATTGCTGCAAGGTGAGGATCCTTAGCTTGCCTTGCTTAGTTTTACTCTTAGTCTTATTTGTTTGCAGCTGTCTGGTGTCAAATGTGAGCTCTGTGATACCTTTTTATGTTATCACAAATTTCTTTTTGTGGTTCAAATAAGGGATCATAGCCTTCCTTGGATCACTGCCATACATATATGGTGGTGAAGTTAATAGCTTAATATTCTCTGCTATTGTCGGTTACAAGAAATGGCACTGCATCATCTTTAAATGCTTCATTGACATCTCTATGCTTGTGGTTTATTCTTATACGTAATTATAATTCTGAAAGTGGAATACCTAATATTTTGTGCAGGGTTCTTGATATCATGCTAACTGATGCACAGAAAGATCCTGCTGTTTTTCCCGATGCACTGCATGCAAAGCAGCTGATCAATCAGGTTTTTGGCTTTATTGTAACACTGTTCCTGAGTTCAAGTGAATAATATTGGATAGATGTAATTGATTGTAAGCACGGTCCTTGTAGCATATGCTGTTTTCGACTGCAATAGACTGAGCAAAGATAAACTGCTTTGTACTTGGATACACTGCTTTGTTGTGATGCATATTGGTTAAGATTTTGTCTTATTGTTGTCGACTTCTTGCTATGTAGGTGGACAGGAAGCTGGTAAAGCAGACGGTGATGACGTCTGTGTATGGTGTTACTTACGTTGGTGCTAGAGACCAGATCAGGCGGAGGCTGAAGGAACGCAACGCATTCAATGATGACGGGGAGCTTTTCCGCGCATCTTGTTATGCTGCAAGGGTAAGGTCTTCTAGGAACGGAGTAACTTGGGTTTCATTTCTACAAAGTAAAAGTCTACCTTTGATGGGAGATTGTGGCGATGTATTCCTTTAACCGCTATTGAAAAGATTGTTCTTTACTTTTTGAATAGACTACATTGACTGCGCTAGGAGAGATGTTTGAAGCGGCCCGCAGTATTATGAGTTGGCTTGGTGACTGCGCTAAGGTTTGTGCCACATTGTTATACACTCCCATTCCTTATGTCTGGATGTTTGTGTATCAGAATCATGCAAGCTGAAGCTGACTCAATAAGAGGGCTTCAATTCTGAAACTTATATTATTCTGTCAAATTGCCTCATTCCTTACCTAAACTTCTTCTGAAACTTGTATTTTGCTGAGAGTTGTGCAGATAATTGCATCTGAAAATCAGCCGGTGAGGTGGACAACTCCATTGGGTCTTCCTGTTGTGCAACCGTACTGCAAGAAAGGCAGGCATCTAGTAAGAAATCATTCATGCTCTCCTCTTTTATCTTTTCATATATTATTCTTTTGAAGTGCTTGAAAAATAGTACCATTTGTTTGATCTGGTGGTAAATTGTGAATTGTTGCGCAGATAAGGACATCCCTTCAGATGTTGACTTTAGAAAGGGAAACAGAAAAGGTAGTTCGAGTGCGATCTTCACTTTGGTTTTTGATTACTTGGTTGCCATTTGGTATAAACTGGTTGTAATTTCTGGACTGAAAAAATACATGAAAGATGTCCTAATTTTCAATCATTGAGAAGGTAGTTGATAGTCGTGCACTTTTTGAGTTGTTCATGATCAAAGTGTTATGAGGAAAAGTTATGTCTCTCACAATTGGATGAAGCTAATATATTAATGACGAGGATTTTAATACATTTTCTAGTTGCAACATTTTTTCCTTCGGAAATACCCAATGCCACTGTTTTTATTCTAAGGATTTTCTTTCGTGTATTCAACTTCACTAAAAAAACATTTTACTAAGGATTTCAAGGAAATATTTCCAGTGGGAATGTTGTGATTGTTGGCACTTCTTTCTTAATTGCTGGAGTCTTAGAAGTAATGAAGCGCGTTAATCAACCCAATTTACTGTGGAGGTCTAATAGAATTATCTATACCCCGTTCTTGCAATTCAAAGGAGTAATAATAAGCAGTTGAAGTATCAAGTTCTTGTCTATTGCAGATCATGGTTAAGCGGCAAAGAACAGCTTTCCCACCAAATTTTGTTCACTCGCTCGATGGTTCACATATGATGATGACTGCACTTGCCTGCAAAAAAGCTGGTTTAAATTTTGCAGGTTTGTTTTCTTCCTTTAAATGTCTGTACTAGTTGTTTTTCTTTTTTGTTTCCGAAGTGACACATGAAGTTGGTTCTTCTCTTGTTTCAAAACCACCTTCTATTTATTTTCGTTTTTGAAACAGCCATAAGTGCACTTCCGTTTATCCAATGCTGTCTATTGACAAAATGGCAATGCCTTTGAATTTGTTTCAAAAGAGGGTTTTCTTTTAGTTTTAGGCCTTTCCGTTGACAGTTTACTAGCAAAATTGCCTTGAGGATGGCGTTGGTATAACAATAATGCACTGCTGCATTGTTTTGGAGAAAGGATGTCATTATAGATAGTTTGAACATTGGATGGTAACCTGAAGAGTTGTCTTTGGGAATTGCTGCTTCTATCTATGTCCTATGATTAGAATGCAGTTCGCATTACCTCTTCTTCGCTATGACTGCAGGAGTTCATGATTCATATTGGTGTCATGCATGTGACGTTGATCAAATGAGTAGGATACTAAGGGAGAAATTTGTTGAACTATATGAGCAACCAATACTGGAAAGGGTAACTTCTTCTACTAGTTTCTTGTTACTTTGCTCCGCGCTTATTATTCCACTTCTTTCTTCTTTTGATAATATATTCTCTGAATCGTTCAACAGTTGTTGGAGGGTTTCCAGCAGTCTTTCCCCACATTACCCTTCCCTCCTCTGCCTGAGCGAGGAGACTTTGATTTGAGGGAAGTTTTGGATTCACCATATTTCTTCAACTAAGTTGGACATTGGATGCTGCTCTTATTTATCCTCTTCACTGGTCCCATCTCTGAACAAGCAAGCAAGGCTTTTCCTTCTTCACCAGGTCATATCTTGTCCTGTTAACCCAAGTCATGCTGCAGCTGAGAATTGGCTTTTATATATATGCTCTTCTGAGCCATTCAAGATAATCTCCAGTAGCTGCTAGTTGGCTTTTCTACTTTGAAGAAGCCTACCGGATCCGCAGGTCTGCCATTGTGTTAAACTTGAGGAGGCTGAGATAGGAAGTCTTATTGAAATGCAAGGGGGTCTTGAAGACCCAGGTCGCTGGTTGTGGAGTGAGCTTATACTTGATGGCTGCTGACTCGGCCGATTTCAACATTCTTTTAGCGTTGCTAAATTAACATGTAATGTAGTAAAGGAGAGGGTCCTTTGTATGTCATGTACAGAATGCTACGGCTTAGGAACACTGACAGCGATATGGGCCTCCGCTATGCTGTGTATACTAATATACTATACATGTAAATGCTCAATATAATCATAGTATATCCCATTTCTGCATTCGGGTAGCCTCGGAAGAATTTTTTCTCTAATTTTTCAGATTATATTATGAACACATAATATTAGTAAGCCTCTCGGAAAGCTATGATCGCAAACCAGATTAGAAGTCACTATCAGAGGATCATTTTCTGGCTTCGATAGGTCAGTTAAATAGTTCTTACAATAGTCTTTACTTATCTTGTTCCTAGCTTTTTGCTTTGCCTTTATATTTATTGTTGCAAGCACCAGATTCGGAGTTATGATGAGGTCTGTGGGAATGGGATTGTGCAACAGCGATTGTTTCAGGCCTTGAGCTGTAGGGCAAGTAGGGAGAAGATGTCAGCTCATGAATCTGAATTGTATTTTGATCTGGCACCTGTGGATTTACTGATATGTAATGTTCATCAGTTTTTTTTTATCTGTTGGAACTTGGAACTAATCAAGTTTACTCTGTTAACCCTGTTCCCTCTCTCTTTTCTAGCCTTGTCGGTTGAGCAAAGCACAAGAGCTTTTGCTGATGCTTTTATTTAGACATGTAAATGTACTATATATAATTGATGATTGTTGTTCTATCATGGTTCAGAATTTCAAGTTCACTGTCAGACACAAAATGTGTAGATATATGACATTGCATTATCTCTTCTTCCTTAAATAGGTTAACGTAATTCTTATTATTGCTTACAATTGGTTGTCGACTTGTACGGTTGTACCCCTCAAATTTAAGGATTGTATTTCGAACATATCTTTCGATTACCAATTGCCTAGTTGGGGTAATGTTGATCAGCAGACCACTACAATTTGTTGTGGAGTATTATTGACTATTATTTTTGGATCCGCAAATGTTCCCACGCCCCTATCAAGTGAGCCATTTAAACTCCACATAAACCGAAATTAGAAATGGCTACGGGTGGGATTCGAGTAGGGTTTGCAGGCATTGTATTCGACCTGATTACTAATCGGACCTCTAATCCAACTCTGAATACGACTTTGAGTACAGAGCTTCTGAATGTGATCCCACTCATACTCCACTACTTTCAATTTCAATCAGAACTATATTTTTTTTTATGAGTTTTGACAATCTTTGTAAATGAAATTGTTATGTAAATAATTATTGCTGACATGCCCAGGCATGGCCGGGCGCTACCGGGCGTTGACATGCCCTGATGCCGGGCATGTCCGGGGTGGCATGCCCTTATGCCCGGACGCCAGGTGTGAAGGTGTCCGGGCATGTCCGGGCGCTGGGGTGTCAAGGTGTCCGGGCATGTCCATCAACAGTGTTACATTGGTTACAAGTGACCCTCAACGCGCTGCAAAAATTGAAGTGTCATATTTTTACACGATATTTCACACGCACCTTTATACGGACATGGGAGGATCCCATGGCGGGAATACGGGTCTCTAAGAACTTCGGAAGGGTTCGAAATGATGCGGAAACAAGACCCCGATCGGGAAATACATGAGTGCAAGGGCACTTATACCCCTCGGAACAGTGCACCGAGCTACGAGGGGGCCTCTTGAGTCCCCCCGAGTGACCACGCAAGCCGATGGGGCAAAACTAGACCGGGGCCTGGGAGGCCAAAAAGCGTGGGCAATAAGTGGGCAAAACAGGTCCCAAAGCCCCAAAAATTGAAGTGTCATATTCTTTGACGATATTGCACGGGCATCTCTATAGGGGTGTGGCAGGATCCCATGGCCGGAATCCGAGTCCGTAAGAGTTATACAAGTGCCCGGAATGGTCACACGAAAGAATGCCCCAATCGGAGAAAACACGAGTATAAGGGCACTTAGGCCTCTCGGAACGGCGCACAGAGCCACGAGGGGGCCTCTTGGGTCCCCTCAAGTGATCGCGCAAGCCGGCGGGGCGAACCTAGACCGGGGCCCGAGAGGCCAAAAATCGTGGGCTATAAGTGGGCAAAACGGCTCTCGGAGCCCCAAAAATTTAAGTGTCCTATTCTTTGACGATATTGCACGGGCATCTCTATAGGGGCGTGGGAGGATCCCATGGCCGATTTCGGGTCCCTAAAAGCTCTACAAGTGCCCGGAATGGTCACCCGAAAGAATGCCCCAATCGGAGAAAACACGAGTACAAGGGCACTTAGGCCTCTCGGAACGGCACATAGAGCCACGAGGGGGCCTCTTGGGTCCCCTCGAGTGACCATGCAAGCCAGCGGGGCGAACCTAGACCGGGGCCCGAGAGGCCAAAAATCGTGGGCTATAAGCGGGCAAAACGGCTCTCGGAGCCCCAAAAATTGAAGTGTCCTATTCTTTGACGATATTGCACGGGCATCTCTATAGGGGCGTGGGAGGATCACATGGCCGAAATTCGGGTCCCTAAAAGCTCTACAAGTGCTCGGAATGGTCACCCGAAAGAATGCCCCAATCGGAGAAAACATTAGTAAAAGGGCACTTATGCCTCTCGCAACGGCGCACGAAGTCACGAGTGGGCCTCTTGGGTCCCCCCGAGTGACCACGCAAGCCGGCGGGGTGGAACTAGACCGGGGCCCGAGAGGCCAAAAAGCGTGGGATATAAGTGGGCAAAACGGCTCCCGGAACCCCAAAATTGAAGTGTCATATCTTTCCATGATATTGCACGAGCATCCCTACAGGGACGTGGGAGGATTCCATGGCTGGAATCTGAGCTCCGAAAGAAGGCCCCGTAATGGTCACCCGAAGGAAGGCCCCGATCAAAGTAAACACGAACGCAAAGGCACTTAGGCCTCTGGGAACGGCGCACCGAGCAACGAGGGGGCCTCTTGAGTCCCCCTGTGTCCCCCAGTGTGACCGCGCAAGCTGGCGGGACGAAATTAGACCGGAGCTCAAGAGGTCAAAAATTGTGGGTTATATAAGTGGGCAAAATGGGGTCACAGAGCCCCAAAAAATAAAGTGTCATATTTTTTGGCGATATTGCACGGGCAGCCCCATAAGGTCGTAGGAGGGGCCCATCGCCGGAATCGTAGTCATTAAGAGCCCTCATAGGGCACGGATGGATCACACGAAACAAGGCCCCGAGCGTAAGTGCAATGGTACTTAGGCCTCTCGTAACGGCGCACGGAGGCACGAGGGGTCGTTTTAAGTACCCCCGAGTGACCACGCAAGCCAGTGGGGAAAAACTAGACCGACGCCCGGGAGGGCCCAAAAGCATGGGTTACAAGTGGGCAAAATGAAGTCCCAGAGCCCCAAAAACTAATGTGTCATATTTTTGCACGATATTGCACGGGCAGCCCCATAAGGTCGTGAGAGGAGTCCATGTTAAGAAACGGGGTCCCTAAGAGACTTCGGAACCCCCGCAATAGTCAATCGAAACAATGGCTCCAATTACGAAAACGTGGGTTTGAGGTGAGTTAGGCCACTTGGAACGGCAAATCGAGCCATCAAGGGGTCTCTTGGATCCCCCCGAGTTACCACAAAAGCCAACGGGGCGAAACTAAACTGGTGCTCGGGAGGCCCCAAAAGCGTAGGTTATCAGTGGGCAAAACGGGGTCCCGGAGCCCAAAAATTTCAACTTTCATATTTTCGCACGATACTGCACGGGCATCCCCTCAGGGACGTGAGAGGAGCCCATGGCCAGAAAACGGGTCCCTAGCAGCCCTTGTAGGCCCTGTAACGGCCACCCAAATCGAGGGCTCTCTCTTGCGAAAACGGGGATGAGATGTGTGTTAGGCCTCTCGGAACGACAAATCGAGCCAGGGGGGCCTCTTAGGTTCCCCCGGGTGACCACGCAAGCCGGCGGGGCGAGACTGAACCGGCGCACAAGAGGGTCCAAAACCGTGGGTTATAAGTGGGCAAAACGGGGTCTCGGAACCCCAAAAATGGAATGGGATATTTTTACACGATACTGCACCGGCACCTTCATAGGGACGTGGGAGGAGTCTAGGGCCGGAATTCGGGTCCCTTGGAGCCGCCCACGTAGGTAGGTCATTTGCCCATGTGATGTGGGTGCTAAGGAGCATTTGCCCATATACTAAGTAAGAAGCATTTTCTCATTGAGTTATGCGGTGATAATTTATTCCATAATTTATTCCTTCTAAGGGGAGTCATGGGTGTCCGGGGAGTCATGGGTGTCCGGGGCGTCATGGGTGTCCGGGGTGTCGGTGGGTGACGGGGGTGTCTGGGGGGTCGGGGGTGTCAGGGGTGTCGGGAGTGTCAAGGTGTCATCGGACACGACCGGGCACTGACATGCTCGCGTGCTCGGAAGTGACCGGGCGTGAGGGTGTCAAGGTGCCCAGGTGTCACCGGGCGTTGACATGCCCGTTTGCCCAGGAGTGACCGAGTGTTGGGGTGCCACAACGTCCGGGTGTCACCGGGCGCTGACATGCCCTCGTAACCGGGCGGGGATGTCAAGGTGCCTTTATAAACTTTATTAATTGAATCGGAGTCGAATCTGAGTTTGGACACAATCCCCACTTTCAACTGGAATGTGTTTACGGCTATGACAAATTGACAATTGACATGATCTTAACAGCTGCAAAGAAGCCTGAGATATTTTGGTAACGGGCGGATGTTTATGAAATTTTTACTTTCGCAGATATTTCAGCTTCTACTCTAGTACTTCTCAAGTTGAATCAGCTGTTTCAGTCAAAACAGAAGCGAAGGGTTTAGAAGGGTTTTTATAGCCGATTATCACAAACTTATATTGTTCTAATGAATCAGGTTTGAAAGATTATCAACCCATTCCCCCAAAACTCATTACCAGTATTTTTCTCTCTTCCAATTCGTCTATTCCTCAAACATCCTGGAATTTCTCATTCAATCAATTACAACACTTTTAATGTTCATCAACCCGCCGTTGCTCTTTGCAACTTTAGCCCATAATTTCGACTGCCCTTTTCCTTTTCTATACCAACGCCTAACTTCCCTGTAAACCCAGGTATTGATTCCACAGTTATGTGGAGAAACTTTACAAAGCGAGCAACTTTGAGAACCCCAAAGTTGTCTTTGAACCCCTTCACTATTTCACGACCTTATAGTTTTCTTGCGGTTTCCCACGACTCAATTATTTCTGAGAAATTGAAATTTAGGCCCTTTGAGTTCCGTTCCTGTGAGGTGGGTTTTGGTGTAAATGGCTGTTCCTCGGTCAAGGAAGAGATTGGGGAGAGACCCATTTCTGGGTCTTTAAGTAGTCAAGCTAATTTTAATGGATTGTGCCCTAAAGGGTATGCAAGTGTCGCTGAGGCTGAAATGATATCTGCTAATGATGTTGATAATGCAATTTCATTTGAGGATGAAGTCCAGGAATTGGTGGAAGTGATGATTAAAGAAGAAAAGAGGGTGAACTGGCATGAATGGTGGCGGCGACGGAAGCAAGAATCAGTGGCGGGTTTGCTACCGCATAAGTACTATTCCCTTAAGAAAAGGCAGGTGAAACTTGAGACTGAGGCATGGCAACAAGCTGTGAATGAGTATAGGGAGCTTTTGTCTGAAATGTGTAAGCATAAGTTAGCACCCAATTTGCCATATGTGAAATCATTGTTTCTTGGTTGGTTTGAGCCATTAAGAGATAGCATTATGGAAGAGCAAGAGCTAATCAAGCAAGGGAAGCGCAGAACTGCATATGCACCATATTTTGACCAGATGCCCGCGGACGCAATGGCAGTTATAACAATGCATACGTTGATGGGGTTGTTGATGACTGGAAGTGAACATGGCACTGCAAAGGTTATCAACACTGCTTGTGCAATTGGTGAAGCTATTGAACAAGAAGTGAGTGAACTTGATTTAACTTCCTTTCATCTGGTTCACGGTTCATTGTGAGTTAACCTTTTTTAGTTCTTTTTTCCATTTATTGTTGTTGTATTATTTTGTTCTAGAGTAGGCACATAGGTTGATCGGAATTGAACCCTCAACCTCACGGTTGGGGACGATTCTTAACCACTTCTACATCTTTTGATTCCTAATAGTTGTTGTTGTGAGTGTTTGCTGTTGTTGTCGTCACTCGATGGACTTCATATATTACACTTATGAGATAAGAGTGATTGGATAACTTTGATTTGAAGTACTAATGCGTTTATTTGTTACTTTGCATATACAGGTTAGAATACACAAGTTCTTAGAGAAAACAAAGAAGAAAAAGGATGATCAAGATAACAACACCGAAAATTGTTGTACTGATGCTGTGATTCAAGAGCGACAGAACCAAAGAAAAAATGTAGATAAATTAATGAAGAAGAACAAGCGGCGACAAGTTCTGAAAATAGTCACCTCACAAGATGCATCGAAGCGCTGGGGTCCAGATGCAAGGGCAAAGGTTACTATATGCTATCCTGTTCTAATTAGTGTCTGTTTCCTAACCTAAACTTATTTTGGCCAAAATAATTCCTCTCTTCATATTGCAGGTTGGCAGCCGCCTCATAGAATTGCTGGTTAAAACTGCGTACATACAACCTCCAGCTAATCAGTTGGCTGATGATCCAATAGATCTTCGACCTGCATTTGTGCACACATTCAGGACTTTCAAACCTCAGAACAAGTGATGAGCAATTTCTTCTCAATGCATCAAATTCTTTGCTTCTGTGTGTTAATGGATTACATAAATAAGCCAGCATTCTTGTTCATGAGCAGGAAAGCAACCCACGAATATGGAATAATTGAATGTGACCCACTGGTTATCAAAGGTCTAGAGGAAACTGTAAGTTACAAAAGGAAAGAAAATTCTTTTGACAGAATTCTTACATGCCTTCCTGTAGATGTTTTAAAAATTAGCTGCTTATGTTGCTCTATTAATTTAACTGTAAAGTATGCTTACTTGCTATGATGGAGGTCCTCTGCCCTTTTTCTAGATTGCTTCTATGCTTTTCCAAGAATTAACCACGGTCAGTGTTCTATGTTCATGCAGCCAAGGCACATGGTCATCCCCTATATGCCAATGTTAGTACCACCAGAAAAATGGACAGGGTATGATTTGTAATGCTTGTCTTCTCCTTGTAATGCTGCTTGTCCTTTTCCGCCGTTGTACTAATGCTTCGTGATCCTCTAAAATGTTAGCTCAAGTTTGTGATAGGTTCCCTTCCCCCAAGGTTAAGACCCCCGAAAAAAAGGAAAAGCAGGTCATAAAGACTTAGCCTTAGAGTTGTACTGGGATTTATTAACTGAAGGTTGATCCATGGTTTCATTTCAGCCCCTTCTTTTTGAGCTAGTGTGGATGACGGGTAGGGGGGTCATATCTTTATTCCATGATAAAGCGATTTGGTTATAATGTAGTGTGTTTGATGCCCTGATCTCCAAATGGAATCTGACTACTAAAATGCTGGTCTCTTGCTTTCATAATTTGGTGATCTCTAACTGCATGGTGTCTTATTCTAGTTTTGACAAAGGTGCATACTTGGTTTTACAATCACATCTCATGCGAACTCATGGATCCAAAAATCAGCGTGAAGCTGTACGGAGGGCCCCTAAGGAGCAGCTAAAGTCAGTTTTTGAGGTCAGGAAGCAAGAACTTTGCTCATAGTCTGCTCTTAAATCTTTGTTCTTCACCTATGAAGTATTCTCTTTCAACTGCTCTGAGTTACGAATGTCATCATGTGATTAACCTTCTGAGCATTACACTTATTAGATCTTCTATCCTTGAAAAACTCTACAGGCCTTGGATATGCTCGGAAGCACAAAATGGAGGGTGAATTGTAAGGTTCTTAGCATTGTGGAAAGGATATGGGAAAGTGGAGGTCGTTTGGCTGACTTGGTTGATCAAGATGATGTGAGTTTATTCTTTCTTTTTCTATGCTGGAAAATTTTCATTTATATCAACTTGCATCTGTTATCATTTCTTTTAATTTGTTTTCTACAGCTAGAACTGTGATTTTTATTGCCATTCTCTCCTACAGGTTCCTTTGCCAGAACAACTAGATACAGAAGACGAATCACAGCTTAAGAAATGGAAGCAGGAGATCAGATCTGTAAAGAAAGAGAACCGGGAGCGACATTCTCAGCGGTGTGATATAGAACTCAAACTTGCGGTTAGTAATACTTTCCTCAAGCTTTCAACTCTGGCTACATAATAGTTGGAACATGATGCTAGCTATCATTATTTCTTTTGTCTGATTAGGTTGCTCGGAAAATGAGGGATGAGGAAGGCTTCTTCTATCCACACAACATTGACTTTCGTGGCCGTGCATACCCCATGCACCCAAACTTAAACCATCTGGGGTCTGACATGTGTCGAGGCATTTTAGAATTTGCAGAGGGACGCCCTCTTGGAAAATCAGGATTGCGCTGGCTAAAAATACACTTGGCGAATCTGTATGGTGGTGGCATTGACAAATTATCTCATGACGGACGAATAGCATTTGTTGAGAATCATCTGGACAATATCTTTGATTCTGCGGATAAACCGCTAGAAGGAGAGTGTTGGTGGTTAAAAGCCGAAGATCCTTTCCAGTGTTTAGCTGTCTGCATTGATATAGCTGGAGCTCTGAGATGTCCGTCCCCTGAGGCATTTATTTCTCATATACCAGTTCATCAGGTGTGCATATGACTGACTATACATGTATGTTGAATGGATTAGTGACTCATGTCTTTGGTGGGATATTGTCATAAATTGCCAATAACTACCTTTTAAATTCCACTTTTTGCGAATAACTACCTTATAATTTTTTTTTTTGAAAATAACTACCTTATAACTACTTTTTTTTTGTCGATCACTACCTCAAGCCCTAT